>CM042842.1:123779187-123816687 GCA_023653725.1 Bungarus multicinctus | reverse complement strand
ATAGTGTTGGGAGTCCAAAACTAGAAGGAAAAGGAAAACACTGACCATCTTTGAGAATTAAATACAAGTTCCTTGCAATTTATTTCTTGTATCTGTTCTGCACCTCACCTCTGCACAGTGAAAGGAAAGTCAGATGCAGCTTCAAGCAGGGAAGTATCTACTTCAGCTGCAAATGCTGGGATTGGCCAGTGGTGCAGTGCCAGAAGTTAGAGGAGAGATGTGTATCACATCTGGCTTGTCTTCTGTCTTCAGGATTGAAACTAATGAAGTGTAAAAAAGGAAGACTAGGAAGGGAATAGCAGAATAATAGCAGAATGATAACACAATTGGAAGGGACCTTGGAGGTCTTCTAGTCTAGCCCCCAACTCAGACAGGAAAGCCTACTCCATTTCAGACAAATGGTTGTCCAATCTCTTCTTAAAAACCTCCAGTATTGGAGCATCCACAACTTCTGGAGGCAAGTCTAAAGTATGTTGGCAAAACACTACACACACAATGATAACAGATTGAGAAAGAATACCCTCCTAACAACCCATCCCCAGCCAGCCCAGCAACTTAAAGAAACCCAAGAGTTCATTCTGCATCATTGGGTACAGGTAGTCCTGCACTCTATAACTATCTGGTTTGGTTCTGCAACCCAACAAGACAGACACCGACTTCAGAGAGTAATTAGGATGGCAGAAAAAACAATGGCTACCAACCTGCCTTCCATGGAGGACCTGTATACTGACTGCACGTGTCAAAAAACGGGCTGTGAAAATATTTACAGACGCCTCACATCCCAGACATAAACTGTTTCAACTCCTTCCCTCAAAACAATGCTATATACGATTTATGTTGAATGTTTCCTAGTATGATTTCATTGCTTATTGTACCCTATGACACATGACCCCCCCCCAATCGGGCCTACCCAGGTTTTGTGACTCCCAGTGATTACTTTTCTGTGGGAAACAGCTCTCTCTCTCTCTCTTTCTCTCTCCCTCCCTCCCTCCCTCTCTCTCTCCCTCCCTCTCTATCTGCTCCACATTGTAATGGGCTTCAGGAGGAGGAGGGGATGCCATCTCCTCCATTGTGAAGAATACTAAATTTAACTGTGCTGTGCAAGGTGCTGCGAGAGCAGCGGGCAGGCCATGGAGGCAACAGGAGCGGGGTCAGCCAAAGCTGGGCTGGGCCAGAGTCTCGGGATGGAGAGCAAGTTATGCATCTCCCCAAGCAACCGGGGTGCGCGCAGCACCAACAAGGCCAGAAGAAGCGCCAGCAAGACTCAGCAAGAGATGAGGCAAGTACAGGGGTGTTTTGCTCCCACTCTGCAATATGGAGTAAGTCTCCATCCCCGCCATCGCCCTTACCTTCTCAGGCCAGGCGAGGAGTGACTGGGAGGGGAGAGTGAAGGGTGGGGCCAGCCAGTGGTGGGTTCAGCCAACAGGGAGCCACAACAGGGGGACGAAAGAGCCACGTGTGGCTCTGAAGCCCCAGGTTGCCGACACCCGGACTAGCCCATTGCCATAACAAAAAGACAGGTCAGCTTCGGTATGTGAAATTTGAAGAGTCTTATCCCTGGTTTGAAATCAGCCAAGTATCTGTAGGAGAAGAGAAGGTCAAGCTGAGGGGGCAGAGTTAAATGCATCATCAGCTCAGAGTCCTTGCGTTCCCACAAGCGCTTCAAGTCCAGCCCCTCCTGAATTCCATTGAACCTTATCTGGTGCCAATTTGGTGCTCCGCTTTAATTGACCTGGTTCTTGTCTATAGACCTGATTAAATATTTGCTGCAACCTTACAAATGGTTCTGATTCTTTGCCCCTGATGGGATCTGGGTTGGCCAGGGGTGGGCTGCTGAGGGTTCGCAGGGGTTCGGGAGATCCTCTAGCTAAGATTTTTCACAGTTTGGAGAACCCCCCCCCCCAAATCCCACTCCTGGCTGGCCCCGCCCATCCCACTCCATCCTATCCCTCCCAGGAGTCCCCACATGGCCCATTTTGGATGCAGGTAAGTGCAGGGCCACACGGAAGCTCGCGGGGGGTGAAAAACAGGCCTCCTGGAAGGCCGGAAATGGGCCCGTTTCTGGCTTCCAGAGAGCCTCCAGAGCCCAGGGAGGTTGTTTTCGCCCTCCTGGAGCTTGGAGTGGGCAAAAATGCCCCCACCCCACCGTGGTGCAGGAGGCTGACTAGGCCACACCCACCATGGCCACGCCCACTCAGCAACCGGGCAGAGAACCCGTTGCTAAAAATTTTGAAGCCCACCCCTGGTTATGGCAAATAGTAAGCCTGCTTTAGCACAATGTGAAGAGGTTGAGTTGCAAAGCTAAGCATCTGTCGAATTAAGGTTGATTCCTGGTAATTTCATGGATACTTCGAGGTGGTTTTCCTGGCAAAGAACGCTGCAGTGGTTTGCCTTGCTTTATGCAAGTTTTTTGGGGGAAGCCTCAATCTAGCTATGGCCCTGGGGCTTTGTGGCTGTCCCTGATCCTAGTCCTATCTCAGAACTGAAGAAGCTTCTTGGATAAGAAAGCGAAACATCTTCAAAGAAAAACCAGAAAATCCAGTTGCCTCTTGAAAAAAACATCTTTTGGAAAAGCCTGATTAATATCTGTAGGAGATTCTCAATCATCCACGCCACGGTTGTCCCAAAGGTGTTTTTCAAAAGATAAATGGACGTTCTTGGGGTTGTTTTTTTTTCCCCTTGAAGACCTTTCGCTTTTCATCCAAGAAACTTGATTCAGAACTGAAGAAGCATCTTGGATTAGAAGTGAAACATCTTCAAGGGGGAAAAAAAAATAACAAGGAAGTCCGATGGCCTTTTGAAAATCAACTTTGGGACGAGCCTGGTTAATATTGAATCATCTTCTTTTATGGCGGGGGTGTTTAATCTTGGCAACGTTGAGATGCGTGTGGACTGCAGCTCCCAGAATTCCCTTAGCTGACTGGAATTCTGAAGTCCTCAGCTCTTAAAGTTGCCAAGGTTGGATACCTTTGATTTTTGACTCCGTAAGTATTTCATAGACGGCAAAAATCACTTGCTCTGGGGCCACCATTCCATCAACAGTTTCTATTAGTGCCATGGCCTCTTTCTTGACAGGCATATGTTAACCAATATTATGCTACGAATGAGTCCAAGTCTGAACTGGGCATCATTCAAGATGCCAGATTCTCTTATCAAAGATATAGAAAAATAGGGGGAAAGTGATTATTTTTGACAGCTGAAGCTCAAGCCTGGAACTCATTTCTTCACCCACAGATCAGTTGGATTCTTTCAGACACGATGGAAGAAGTTCTCCTATGGATCAAGCTAACGGCCGGCCTTTTCCATGAAGGATTAGTTCTCTCAGGAAGATTGCTGGATTCATTTTTCTGGCACAGGACAGGATATGTTCCAGCCAGCTCCTTTCTCATCCTGTGAAGATGATGTCAAAGGCCTCAGGCCTTTACAAGAAGAATTCATTCCCCCTTGGCAGTTTTTTTTTTTCTTTTTTCATGCAGGATTGCCTCACAAACCATTTCCCCACCAGCTCCAGCTGCCTGAAACAATTAGGTTTGTCTCCTTCCATAAACCTCTTCCCCTTTCTCAGTTTCCTGCTTTCCTTTGGCTGGATCAAATAGAATTAGCTGTTATTTCGAGGGAAATTACAAAAGCAAGGGCGCCCCTGAATCTCTCTCTCCCACACACACACATACACAGTCACACACTCACACGTTGCACGAAGGCAGCTGGCATGACTTCAAGCCGTGCACAAACTGAACATAACCGGCAACCTTGGGACCTGCACAAGCTGTTCACCACAATATAGGAATCGAATTTGTGCAATGGAAATATGGAACGAACCTGAGTTTTGGCAGATGGCTTTCGGTCTGACTTGGCACTTCCGCCAAGGAGGAGATTTATAGAGGGGGATCCTTGTTGCCAGCCTGGATTGAAACCTGCTGAACTTTTCACACGACCCCACGATATTTAGGAGCAAATAGTAACAACGACCACAACAAGGAGCGCTTTATTCTGGATGGAAGTGGCCACGCCTATGGACACGTCCTCTCGATTGCTCTTAAACGTGGTGAAGCAAATGGGAATTTCGTGGAAAATGACAGCTGGGAGATTACCTGGTGTTCTTCCCATCATGTA
The DNA here is from genome assembly GCA_023653725.1 of Bungarus multicinctus. Taxonomy (NCBI): domain Eukaryota; kingdom Metazoa; phylum Chordata; class Lepidosauria; order Squamata; family Elapidae; genus Bungarus; species Bungarus multicinctus. Next base: position 123,812,574 of record CM042842.1, on the reverse strand, counting down.
ATGCTTGTCAGGGTTCCAAGTAACAGAACAGAATAGAATAGAAAATATGGAGTGGAGTGGAGTGGAGTGGAGTGGAGTGGAATGGAATGGAATGGAGTGGAATGGAATGGAATGGAATGGAATAGAATTAGAATAGAATAGAATAGAATAGAATAGAATAGAATAGAATAGAATAGAATAGAATAATAATAAGGAATGGGATGGGATGGGATGGAATAGAATAATAATAAGGATTTGAATGCAATGCAATGGAATGGAATGGAATAATAATAAGGGTTAGGGTTAGGGTGGAATGGAATGCAATGCAATGCAATGGAATAATAATAAGGAATGGAATGAAATAGAATATGGAATGGAACGAACAGAACAGAACAATAATGGAATGGAATGGAATGGAATGGAGTGGAGTGGAGTGGAGTGGAATGGAATAGAATAGAATAGAATAGAATAGAATAGAATAGAATAGAATAGAATAGAATAGAATAGAATAGAATAGAATAGAATAGAATAGAATTCTTTATTGGCCAAGTGTGATTGGAGACACAAGGAATTTGTCTTTGGTGCATAAGCTCCCAGTGTACATAAAGAAAAAATAAAATATATTCATCAAGAATCATAAGATACAACACTTAGTGATAGTTGTAGGTTACTATAAGCAATCAAATCATACATAGGTTACTAATACGCAATCAAAACATACTAGGAAAACAAATAAAACTATATAAATTGTAAAGATACAAGCAACATGGTTATACTCATAAGGAGGAAGAGATAGGTAATAGGAAGGATGAGAAGAAGAGTAGTAATACAGTCTTACTAAGTAATTTGACAGTGTTGTGTGAGGTAGTTGTTTAGCAGAGTGATGGCATTCAGGAAAAAACTATTCTTCTGTCTAGTTGTTCTGGTATGCAGTGTCCTATAGCAATGTTTTGAGGGTAGATGTTGAAATAATTTATGTCCAGAATGTGATACACTCATAGCAAACAGAACTCCGAGGCAGGTAGGTTCCTCAAAGATTAGTTTTATTGGACATACAATATTGGCATAGGCTGGTGAAAACTGAGGGATTAACAGAGGGATACAATCAAGATCAAGTGTTTTTATTAATACCACTCTATAAAGCCTTAGTAAGTCCACATCTAGAGCACTGCATCCAGTTTTGGTCACCACATTATAAAAAAGATGTTGAGGTTCTAGAAAAAGTACATAGAAGAGCAACCAGGATGATTAGGGGACTGGAGACTAAAACATATGAAGAACAGTTGCTGGAATTGGGCATGGCTAGACTAGTGAAGAGAAGGACCAGGGGAGACACGATAGCAGTCTTCCAATATTTGAGGGGCTGCCACAGAGAGGAGGCGGTCAAGCTATTTTTCCAAAGCACATGAAGGCCAGACAAAGAATAATGGATGGAAACTGATCAAGGAGAGACTCAACCTGGAAATAAGGAGACGTTTTCTGACAGTGAGAACAATCAAGCCGTGGAACAGAAGTTGCCTTCGGAAGTTGTGGGAGCTTCATCACTGGAGGCTTTCAAGAAGAGGCTGGACTGCCATTTTTATTTATTTATTTTATTTTGTCAAGCGATTATAAGATAACAGGTACAAGTATAAACATAGTTATGAATACATGAAATGGATACATATAAGAAAAATAAAAAGAAACAATAGGACAGGGATGGTAGGCATGTTGGTGCGCTTATGCATGCCCTCTACAGAGCTCTTAGGAAGGGGATGAGGTCAATAGTAGACAGTCTAAGGTTAAAGTTTTTGGGGTTTGGGGAAGAAACCAAAGAGTCAGGTAGAGTATTCCAGACATTGACCACTCTGTTGCTGAAGTTGTATTTCCTGAAATCAAGTTTGGTGCGGTTTACCTTGAATTTGTATCTATTGTGTGCTCTTGTATTGTTATGGTTGAAGCTGAAGTATTCATTGACAGGTAGGACATTGCAATATATAATTTTATGTACTATACTTAGATCGGACCGAAGGCGGTGTAGTTCTAGATTTTCTAGGTCTAGAATTTCAAGTCTGGTGTCATAAGGTATTCTGCAATGAGTAGAGGAGTGGAGAACTCTTCTTGTGAAATTTGTCATTCGTCAGAGATGGTGTAGGGTCTCCTGCTTGGATGGGGAGGTTGGACTAGATGACCTACAAGCTCCCTTCCAACTCTGTTAATCTGTAAATATAAACTTGGTCTACTCAACCCCGCTCCATGGAAACTTCTATTGCTCTGGATGCAGGGAAACAGAAACTATCCAAATCCAGTTTTCCACCCCGTGGGTAGTTTCCATACTATTACTCCACTTTGGAGGTGGCTTACTTCCCTGTCACTGTGAAATAGCATCAGAACATCTTGGTGCAATATGTAAAACATTCCTGCTGCAGAGGATAAAGATAAGTAGTCCTGTAGGGAAGAGAGCAGGGCTCTGGTTCACATACTGTGCTAAGCCATAATTTAACAATATCGGCTCCATTTGTATAATATGATATGCCGAGACCAAGCAAGGCACACTCTGGTTAGAGTATTGTGGGAACAGTTTCTTTTTAAAGAAACAAATTGTTATTAAATTGTTATTAATTACATTTCTTAGTGCTTAATAAACATTGTGTTGTCTGGGTATTTAATTTGCTTAACAATACAGATTCCATTCTTACTCTCCACCACTTTTTTTCAATCACTAGTAAAATAAGTTCCACGTTTGGTAATATTCTATGCCTTCTTTCTGTTTGATTTTTGATGTAAATTTATCCATTTCTGCACAGTCTAGTATCTTCTTATTTGTCTTACGGTGTTTCTTCATCTCTCCAATGTTCATCTCCAATGTAACTTTGTTGCTTGTATCCTCTGTTTCCTAGTATGATTTGATGTTGATTGTACCCTATGACTATCATTAAGTATTGTACATTATGATTCTTGATTCTTAACAAATGTTCCTTCTTTATGTATACTGAGAGTATTTACATCAAGACAAATTCCTTGTGTGTCCAATCACACTTGGCCAATAAAAGCATTCTATTCTATTGTGTGAAGATAACCCTTGCTGCTGTTAAGACATGTAATACTAAATACCTCCTTTTCTTGTCAATTTTTTTCTGATACCGTCCCTAATAAGAAGAGTTCAGGTTTAAAATCTACATGTTTCCCTATTATCTTTTCTAGCCATCTGTGTATTTTTGTCCCCCCAAAAAGACAGTTTCTAATTCATTACTATCTGGGGCTTCATAATTGCCCCATTTTGATGGTGGTTCAGTTAACTAGTAGGCATCAAGCACAATTGGCAGAGAGGATGAGATGTAATCTCCCAAAGTTATCCTTGAAAACTTTCCCTGAAAGTAGAGCAGAGCTACAGTAACCCAATGCCTCCTGCCACACTCAACTTTCAAAAGCAAAGTTGGTTCAGGAAGAGCGGCTGGATAAGGGTATCAAAAGCTGCTGATAAATCAAGAAGAAATAAAAGTTATCCTTCTCCTAGCAGTCTGTCGGTGAAGGTCATCCATCAGAACAATCAAGATCTGTTCCATCTGAAATTCTGGTATGAACTTGGACTGGAATGGTTCCTCAATGTCCTCCAGTCCAAAATAGTTACGAATTAGAAACTGCCTGAGTTCCCACAATACTCTAAGCAGAATGCACTTTGTTTGATCTTGGCTTATCATATTATACAAATGGAGCCGATATTGTTAAATAAGGAGAGTATGTGAATCAGAGCCCTACTGTTTTGGCCTGTTGGCCAACGGCCCCTCCAACAGCCAGATCAGAGGTGGAGGAAGCATGGGAGTCAGAGTCAGCATCAGGGCAACCTGAGAGCTGTGAGGGGGAAGAAGGAATGGAGCTGTCAGAGAGAGGGAGAGAGAGGGGGGGAGAGGGAGAGGAAGAGGGCAGATCAGTCAGCCCTCAGATGGAGAGTCAACAGCCCCCAGGTTTGGAGGTGGCTGATGAGGAAGAGGAGGAACACCTGAGTCCAGTGCCTGATATGCAGATGCACAGAAGGCAGAGGAGAGGAGAGCAGTGGAAATCTATGGGCTGGTCCTTGGGACAGAAGAGTCACCATTACTAGCGAAGCCCCGCTCTCAGATGGAGAGTCAACCGCCACCAGGTCTGGAGGTGGCTGATGAGGAAGAAGAGGAACAGCTGGGTCCAGTGCCTGACATGCAGATGCTCAGAAGGCAGAGGAGAGGAGAGGAGAGCAGTGGAAATCTATGGGCCGATCCTTGGGATGAAAGAGCCACTGCTGCTAGTGAAACCCCACCCTAACTCTGGGGATAAAAGACACGGGGCAGAGATGAATAGATGTGGCAGACAACTGTTGATCTTCCTGCCAGACAGAGTTGTTAGTCTGCAGTGAGAGAGAAACTTTTTGCCGGGGCTGCTGGTGCTCCTAATAAAGGAATCATCGATTTAACTACAAAAGATTTGTCATGTTAGGGGAACTGGATCAGAACACCTGCTGCCTTCCCTACAGGACTACTTCTTTTTATCCTAAGGCTGGTAAGCAGCTACCATGGCTCAGCACTTGGCTCCAAAGATGGTATTAGGAATTGGATGATAATTCAACTTATACATAACAGCTGCCCGTAAATCCACATTTCAAATGCTTCTAGTCTTTTCAAGTGGCTTTCTGCCAGAGACCAACTCTCCACTCCGTAGAGCACATCGTAATGGTCGTAAGTCACATTTTCCACTGCCGTTATAACTTTGAACGGTCACTAAATGAACTGTTATAAATTGAGGAGTACCTGTACTCCAGAATAACACAGTGGAGAAGGACCTTAGAGGTCTTCTAGTTCAACCCTCCGCTCAAGCAGGAAACCCTATACCAGTGGTGGCTAACCTTTTGGGGCTCTTGTGTTAAAAATTACATGTGCGCCAGCGCGCACGCACTTGCATGCCAGCACCCAGAATGCAATGTGGCTCCCACTCCCCATGCCCCCTGTGCATGCATGCACAATGCCCACCCCCACCCCCTTACCTGCACTGCACCTCACAGCTGATTTTTTTGGCTGGTTTGAGGCCTTTTTTGGCCTCCCAGAGGCTTGGAAAAAGCCTCTGCAAGGCTTTTCAGGATGAATTATAGGTCCATTTCGTCACTTCCTATAATACCGGAAGTGACAAAGCAGGCCTATAATTTGGCCTGAAAAGCCTTGCAAAGGCTTTTTCGAAGTCTCTGGGAGGCCGAAAAAGGCCTCAAACCAGCCGAAAAATCAGCTGTGAGGCACGGGCATACACAGTGAGGTAGGTTTGTCTGCGGCTCGAGTGCCAGAACAAATGGCTCTGCGTGCCACTTGTGGCACACGTGCCATAGGTTCGCCATCATGGCCCAATACCATTTCAGACAAGTGGCTGTCCAATCTCTTCTTAAAAACCTCCTGCTTGAGCTAGACTAGAAGACCGCCTGGGTTCTTTCCATATTTGTTGCAGAATTGGTGTTCGCCTAGGTTAGAGAAAAGAACCAGGGATGTCATAATAGCAGTATTTCAATATTTGAGGGATTGCCACAAAGAGGAGGGGTATAACTCATTCTCCAAAGCACCAAAGGGTAGGACAAGAAACAATGGATGGAAACTAATTAAGGAGGGAAGCAACCTGGAATTGAGGACAAACTTCCTAACAAAGAGGACAATAACCATTGGAACAGTTTACCTTCAGACATTGTGGATGCTTCATCACTGGAGGTTTTTAAGGAGAGACTGGACAATCCCCTGTCTGAAATGGTATAGGATCTCCTGCTTGAGCAGGGGTTGGACTAGAAAACCTCCAAGGTCCCTTCCATCTCTATTCTACTCTAAAATTTAGTATAATCGTAACACCATGATTATATTTCTTTATTCCATTCAAGCTTTGCTGGCTCTTACAATTTCTGCACGAGGTTGATCTTTGGTTTTTCTTTTTTTTCTCCTTCCACCCCTCATATTTGTGAATATATATAATATATCTGCTGATAAGGAGAGAGCCAGTGGTGTAGTGGCAATTACAACTGCCTCACATGTAATACTTCCCTGGTTCGAATCCCAGTAAGGGTATGGCTAGCTGAAGAGAGCTAACTAGCTCGAAATAGATCTATACTAGTCTCCCTTATTTATTATTTAAAAATTATCAGCTTAAAAACCTTACACACATGTAAACAAAAGGCAACGAAACAAATAGCTTTCTGTCGGTATGGTCTCTGGTGATGAGCCGAAAGACAGAAAAGAAAGCAGTATGCTTTCTCCCTTAATTGGGGCTTAACAGGGTGTTGTAATACAAAGTATATACTTATTCCCCTGCCTGAGCTGATAAGGAGAGAGCCAGTGGTGTAGAGGCAATTACAACTGCCTCACATGTAATACTTCCCTGGTTCGAATCCCAGTAAGGGTATGGCTAGCTGAAGAGAGCTAACTAGCTCGAAATAGATCTATACTAGTCTCCCTTATTTATTATTTAAAATTATCAGCTTAAAAAACCTTACACACACACACACACACACACACACACACACACACACACACACATATGTATATATATATATATATAGTAATCTGGGAGAAATGCTGCAGTGATTAGAATATTAAGCGAACCACCTGAAGTGGGAGAAACTTGCTCAGTGGTCTTAAGGCTAAGGTTTCATCCCTTGGAAGAGAGGATGGCTCCGAGCAGAGGGATCACTGTTGGGTTGAAGGAGTTGGGCAGGGATGCTCTTCGTTGGGAGTTGGCCAAGTGCAATCCCCCTCAAGGCTCTCTCGAAACCTCCTCTGCCTGTCGTCAATGCTGCACTGTCAGTGTGATTCGAGGCTGCAGAGAAATCCAGCCGAATCAGCAATCTGCCTTCTGGCTTCTCTGTCCAAGAACAATCTACATCTCAAAAGGAAGGCAGAAGGTTGGCCAAAGGGAAGGGAGCCACCAGCTTCCCCGATGACCTTCCTGCTCGAAGGGGGGTGGGACGGAGGACAAGACGCTGCATTTCGTGATGGAATTGGGACAATTCTTTTCTTTTTTAAGAAAAATGAAAAGGGGAGGAACGTTGGCCAGGAAGAATGCTAGAGAAGAGGGAGAAATGAAGTTATTTGTTGAAACGAATAGAATAAAATAGAACAGAACAGAACAGAATAGATAATATGGAGTGGGATGGAATAGAATAGAATAGAATAGAATAGAATAGAATGGAATGGAATGGAATGGAATGGAATGGAATGGAATGGAATGGATGGCATGGCATGGCATGGCATGGCATGGCATGGCATGGCATGGCATGGCATAGCATAGCATAGCATAGAACAGAATAGAATAGAATAGCATAGAACGAACAGAATAGAATAGAGTAGCACAGAATAGCACAGAATAGAATAGCATAGAATAGAACAGGACAGAATAGAATAGAATTGCATAGAGCAGAACAGAATAGAACAGAATAGAATGGCATAGAATATCATAACATAGAATAGCATAGCACAGAATAGAATAGCATAGCATAGCATAGCATAGAATAGAACAGAACAGAACAGAACAGAACAGAACAGAACAGAATAGCATAGCATAGCATAGAATAACATAGAACAGAATAGAATAGCATAGCATAGAATAACATAGAACAGAATAGAATAGCATAGCATAGCAGAGAATAAAACAGAATAGCACAGAATAGAATAACATAGCATAGCATAGAATAGAATAGAATAGGATAGAACAGAGTAGCATAGCATAGCATAGCATAGAATAGCATTTTGTGACATCTTAGAATTAGAATAAAATACAAGCTGGAAGGGACGAGGTCTTCTAGTCTAGCCCCCTGCTCAAGCAGACCATCTAGTCTCTTCTTAAAAACCTCCAGTGATGGAGCACCCACAATGTCTAAAGACTTGCCTTCTGGAGTTGTGGGTGCTACATTGCTGGAGGTTTTCAAGAAAAGATTAGACAAACATTTGTCCAGGATGATATAAAGATTCCTGCCTTGGCCAGGGGGTTGGACTGGAAGACCTCCAACGTCCCTCCAAGATCCCTTCCATCCCTATGGTTTTATGATGCTTGGAAAAACAAATCCAGATATGCTCTGAGGTGTAGAACAAGAAGTTGATCGTGTTAGACTTATGTACTTCTTCATAGTGCTTTACAAAGCACTTCTGAGTGGTTTACAGAGTCAGCATATTATCATGCCCCCGTCAGAGTCTGAATCTATGGGGAAAGATGAGTTGGAACAAGAGCCAACAGAGATGGAGAGGGCAGCTCCGTTGGCCTTGGAGGAAACGGAAAGGGCAGAGTCAGTCCGGGCAAGGCTTTTCAGAATTAGAAAGGCTTGCAGACAGGGAAGAGCAGGAGAGACAGAGCTCAGGCGAAGAGCAAGGACCACCCCCTCCTGATCCTAGAGCATGGAGAGAAAAGAGAAGGCAAGAACAACGCAGACTGAGCCAGCTACAAGGGAGGAGATTGCCATGCCCCCAGGGGTGGGATTCTACCAGTTCGCACCTATTTGCTAGAACTGGTTGTTGACATTCTATGCAGTTCGGAGAACCGGTTGTTAGAAGAAATTACTGGCCTAATCCTGTAAGGAAGGCAGGAAGGAAACATTCTGGTGTTGCTTACAGAAACTGCCTCTCCGTTAACCCTTATTACATTCTTGGCAGGACTAGACTTCCTATCTCTGGAACATCTCTGGAGTTTTTTTTCCCCTCCTTTGCTGGAACTTTGCTTGTGTGGAGTGACCATTCAAAGTTACAATGGCACTGAAAAAAGTGACTTATGACCATTTTCCACACTTACGACTGTTGCAGCATCCCCACAGTCATGAGAGTCCAGGCGAGAAGATGCGTGCCTCGATGTGAGTGATGTTGAGTTGGCCACGCCCAGCCAGTCACATGACCACCAAGCTATGTCCATCCAGTCACATGACCACCAAGCCATACCCACCACCTAAGCCACGCCCACAGAACCGGTTGTTAAAATTTTGAATCCCACCCCCTGCATGCCCCCCTTCACAAGACACACCTGGGGACTGAGATGTAAGGAGGTGCTGATGGGAGGAGCATTTGTTGGGAAGAAGTGTTGAATCTCTGGAGCTTTGTGTGCCCTTGCCGATGCCTGGAGATTACTGTGCTCTGTCTTGTTTGGCTTGCCTGGTTTGCCTGTCTCACTGGACCTCTTGCTTCTGATCACTGTTTGGCTAAACCTGGCTTATTGGACTGCTGGCCCTGCTTACTGTTTGGCTAACTTGGCTTATTGGACTACTCACAGCCAAAGGCTGCTGAAGGTGCGTGTGAGAGCTTTGCTGCAGGACTTGTAGTAAATCTGGGGACGTCTGGGAGCAAACTTGGAGCAATAAAGAGGAGTTAGACCTGTTGTCTGTTGCTTTCATGCCACACCCCAGGTCATCACACATATTGCCCCAACAATCTGGATCCTCATTTTACTGACCTTGGAAGGATGGAAAGCTGAGTCAACCCCAAGCCAGTCAGGATTGAACTCCTGGCAGTGGGCAGAGTTAGCCTACAATATTGCATTGTCCCACTGCGGCTCATGTTGCTCCAGATTTGGATGTTTCAGAGTTTCCTGGGAAAGGGGGGAAGAAGTGAAGTGAAAGAATTGGAAGGAGTGACACCTTTTCCTTCTACAGCCTTAAGGGAGTTCTTATTCTGTGACTTTAAACTGGGGATATTTGGAATTCTCCTTTGAATTTCTCCTTGTGTTTGGACTCCAGAAATAATCTCGTTCCTCAAATCGAATGGAGGAATTAGGACTTTCCCAAACTGTGTATGAGCCACATGTTTGACTTCGTTCAAACTTTTGGGCTTCTTTCCATGCATCGTTTCCCACATATTAAATGCTAGCCATAAACACATCCTACCAGGAACATGGGTTTTCTTGTTAAATTTTGATTGACAAATATGCTCCTTACTCTTACACTTTTTTTTAATGTCAAGATAAAGTGAGAGCAGCAGAGAGAGAAGCTAGTTCTGAAAACCACCAAACACCTAACCTTGGCTTTCTGGTGGTCTCCCATCCATTACCTGACCAGTCTGATCCTGCTTAGCTTCCAGGCTCAGACAGGTGCTGCCACCTACTGAAACTTCACTGCACTAAATCAATAGTAAAATCAAGAAATATAATATGAACCAGGTGAGTTTCTGCAAATGGCTAGTGGCCAACACTCTACTGCATTGTTGAGTGGATCTTTCAGCAGAGGCTGTGCGAATACACAATGTGCTTGAACCTTTTGATAGGTTCACCCAAAATGTTGAACCATAAACTAACCTAACAAGGCCAAACAAGGCAGCCAAAGTTAATCCTGAGAATCATTTTGTGCTGATTTTTTAACCTAATGGTTAACATCGATAATTATGCCTCTTACAAAATTTTGTAGATGGAACATAGGGATGGAAGGATCCACAGAGGCCACCGTATCAACATCCCTCTTTAATGCAGAAGTCCAGATTAAAGCAATCCAGACAGAGGGCTGTTCTGTGTGGATGAAAACTTTATGTGTCCTGAATTCAGTTTTGGTCACCACGATACAAAAATAGTGTCAATGCTTTAGTAAGAGTGCAGACAAGAGCAACAAAAACACTGAGATGACTGGAGGCTAAACCATGATGAACAATTGAAGGACTTAGAATTCCTGAGCTAACATGACTGGAGGAGGAATTCTGGGAGTTGAAGTTCAAAAGTCTTAAACTTGCCAAGTTTGAAGAGCCCTGCCCTATACCATTTGGTTGTCCAATCTCTCCTTTAAAATTTCCAGTATTGGATGATCCACAACTTCTGGAGGCAAGCCTTTCCATTGGTTAATTGCTCTCACTGTCAGGAAATTTCTCTTTAGTTCTAGGTGGGTTCTCTCCTTGATTAGTTTCCACCCATGTCCAGCCTTCAGGTGTTTTGGAAAATAGGTTTATCCCAGGGGTGGTATTCTACTGGTGTGTTGTCCAGACAGTTATAGTTAATGGGATTTGGGATAGTTAGTTAGGAATTGAGAGCTGTCCCCTTAAGGGAATGCATCATAAATATAGTTAAGGTATCCTGGGAAATGTAGTACATGTCCTGTGGCCACATCTGTAACCCTGATTGGTCACTGAATTGACCCTTGGTGGGTCCTGCCTTGGTGGGTCCTGCACTCTTGCCTGAACACACAGCCTCATGGTAGCAGCTCTACCTCCTGCCTCTACAATATGAGATGAAAGAGATAACCATCTTTTTACCCATAAAGATAGATATGCAAAGGATTGGACATTAAGAAGAACCTCATCGTAACTGTGTGTTGATGGGATGCCTGATGAATCAATAAAAGAGACTTTGTATGGATGCTTTGTGGAGTTAATCTATCTGCCTTTGTATGGTATATTTGTACAGTATTTGTGCAGGACAGGCAGAATAACCAGTTAGGCCCAGTTAGGCTGAACCGGTAGCTCCAAGGATCAACTGTGAGCAAACCAGTTCACTCCAATGATCAGCTACTGGGCCCGCTCAATTGCCCAGGCTCTATTCTGACCTTTATTTCCTGGTTTTGAAACTCAGCTGCTTCGCGCAGCACAGCGGATTGCCATGTGTCAGCTGTTTAACACACAGGGAGAGTGCAGGGTTGCAGGAGAAGGTCAGTAGCAAACCCTCAGCGCGCACGCGAAGCACTCATTTGGCGCACGCATGCACGAAGCATGCATCCATGTGCAAAGCGCGCCCACCAAGCCACACCCACAGAACCGGGGGTAAAAACATTTGAATCTCACCACTGGTTTACCTCCTCTTTCTTGTGGCACCCCTCAAACATTGGAACACTGTTAGCATATCACCCCTACTCCTTCTTTTCGTTAAACTCAACATACCCATTTCCTGCAACCGTTTTTCATGTGTTTTAGCCTCCAGTCCAGGGGTGGGATTCAAATTTTTTAGCAACCGGTTCTGTGGGCGTGGCTTAGATGATGGGCGTAGCTTGGTGGTCATGTGACTGGATGGACCTGGCTTGGTGGTCAAGTTATTGGCTGGGTGTGGCCAACTCAATATCACTCACATAGAGAAATGCATCTCCTCGCCTGGCCTCTCGTGACTGTGGGGATGCTGCAACAGTTGTAAGTGTAAAAAACGATCATAAGTCACTTTTTTCAGTGCCATTGTAACTTTGAATGGTCACTCCACACAAGCAAAGTACCAGCAAAGGAGGGGAAAAAAACTCCAGTGAAATTCCTGAGACAGAAAGTCTAGTCCTGCCAAGAATGTAATAAGGGTTAACGGAGAGGCAGTTTCTGTAAGCAACACCAGAATGTTTCCTTCCTGCTTTCCTTACAGGATTAGGCCAGTAATTTCTTCTAACAACCGGTTCTCCGAACTGCATAGAATGTCAACAACCAGTTCTAGCAAATAGGTGCGAACTGGTAGAATCCCACCCCTGCTCCAGTCCTCTAATCATCTTTGTTGCTCTTCTCTGCACTCTTTCCAGAGCCTCAACATCCTTTTTATATTGTCACGACCAAAATTGGATGCAGTATTCCATTACTGACTTTTTGAAGTTATGACAGCATTGACAAAAGCGACTTATGACTGTTTTCTCACACTTTTTCACACCCTCAAATATTGGAAGACTGGTATCATGTCACCCCAGTCCTTCTTTTCACTGAATTAGACATACCCAGTTACTGCAACCGTTCTTCGTATCCTTACAAATCCCACCTAGGTTTTGTAAGGATGCCTGTCACTTATTTCTAAAATATAGGGAAATGTTTCTTTGCACCTGAGCAATAGAACAGGACGTTAAAACACCCCCATTCCTGTTTTGGTGGCTACTACTTCAGCGATCCAGCCCAGGACTTTGAAACTTCCCTTGTAGTTTGTCAGGTTGATGCGGTTTCAAAAAGTTTTGGGGGGGTTAATACATCTAAAGGTTTCAAGGGGATTCCTGACACCCAGCGGCTCTGATCTCATTTATTTAGTGCTCTGCGCCAGAATAAAGGAATTGTAGCAAAATTGAAGAGAAGGAAGAAGAAGAAGAAGAAGAGGAAGAAGAAGAAGAAGAAGAAGAAGAAGAAGAAGAAGAAGAAGAAGAAGAAGAAGAAGAAGAAGAAGAAGAAGAAGAAGAAGAAGAAGAAGAAGAGGAGGAGGAGGAGGAGGAGGAGGAGGAGGAGGAGGAGGAGGAGGAGGAGGAGGAGGAATAATGCAGAAAAAACAGCTAACCTTTTCTTAGAAAACTGGACCCACACTGCAGTGCCCACATGTCCTTCACTTTATGAAAACTTAACACTGCATTGCAGTAGTTCAAAAATTATACTGCATTCAACCTCAGAGGGTGAGTTGGAGGCTGCACCTACAAGGTAGAATAATCCAGCCTGAAACCTGGGAAATATTAGACAATTACAAAGAATTTTGTTTCCTAGCTGCCTCCGGAATGAACCCTGAGACTACAACTACCTTTCTTGCTTAGATAGAGTCCATTGCCAAATGCAATCCTCCAATGCATCCATACCTCTCTCCTCATCTAGGCCAGTCAGGTGGAACCTCGAGGATCTGAAAAATCCACGTTTGCTACAAAAAGGCAGTCTGCCAGTTAATGCAAATGCAGGGGAGGTATTTTACGGAAATATCACTAGTGAGGAATAGGACCATTGTCCCATCCTGCCTTCCTGTTGTCGTCTAGATCAGGGAGATATGCGGACCTCAAGTCCCAGAATTCACCAGCCAGCCATCTAGGCTAGGGAATTCTGGGAGTTGAAGTCCACATAGATTAAAGTTTCCAAGATTGGGAATCCTTGCTTTAGATGATGTTCATTGGTCATTCTTTCTTGCATCTGGAATCCTGGATATATTTGCAGGTAAGAAACTCCAAGGAGAGGTTAATATCCCATCCACCCCACGTTTGCATTAGGACAGACCCAAATCCCTCATGCCTCTCTTTATTATTTCTAAGTCTGGCCTAGAACAGTGGTGGCTAACCAGGGGTTAGAGTTTCTACCGATTCTGTTCACTTCTGTAGAACAGAAGAGCAGCAGACATAGAACTGGTTCAATGTCTGCTGCTGTTTTTGCCCACTCGCCTGCCCGGGCTCTTACCTGACTTTTATTTCCTGCTTTTTCAACTTCAGCTGCCGCACGAGGCACAGCTTCAGTTTAAAAAGCAGGAAAAAAGTCCTTTTTCAAAGGCTGCTTCTCTGCACCTAACGTGCTGATGGCGATTTACAGGCGCGTGCGTGCAGCGTGCAGGGAAGCACATCATAAATCACCGAACCTCATAAATCACCGAACCTCATAAACCCTGTCGGATCCCACTCCTGTGGCTAAACTTTTTGCGCTCCTGTGCTGACCACACCTAGAGTACTGCATCCAGTTTTGGTCACCACACTGTTAAAAAGATGTTGAGGCTCTAGAAAAAGCACAGAGAAGAGCAACCAGGATGATTAGGGGACTGGAGGCTAAAACATATGATGAACCATTGCAGGAACTGGGCATGGCTAGTCTAGTAAAGAGAAGGACCAGGGGAGACATGATAGCAGTCTTCCAATATTTGAGTGGCTCCCACAGAGGAAGGGGTCAAGCTATTTTCTAAAGCACCCGAAGGCCAGACAAGGAATAATGGATGTAAACTGATCAAGAGAGAGAGAGAGATTCAACCTAGAAATAAGGAGACATTTTCTGACAGTGAAAACAATCAACCAATGGAACAGAAGTTGCCTTCAGAAGTTGTGGGAGCTTCATGACTGGAGGCTTTCAAGAAGAGATTGGACTGCCATCTGTCAGAAATAGTGTAAGGTGTCCTGCTTGGGGTGGGGGGAGGGTTGGACTAGATGACCTACAAGGTCCCTTCCAACTCTGTTAATCTGAATGATCTGAATGAACATGGGGAAGTTGAGAGCCACCAAGGGGATGGCATGACGTCATCTGTGTGGGTGTGGCTTTGTAGAGAGGACCTCCAGCTGTATTAATGATAAAACCTCTTTAGGGTTTAACAGAACTTTTTTTTTAAATGTGTTTCCTACTCGAGAGAAATGGTGCTGTCAATTTTCAGCCGTCGCGATCAAAGGGAGCTTCAGAAAGCATTAAAATGGGGGTGGAGGTGGAGTCAGCTCAAGAGGCATATCTGATTCAAGAGCTGCAGGTTGATATTACAAAAGCTGAGGGATGCCCAGTGATACAGTTTAAGGGTGTTGGGTCGAGGGTGCAGAGAAGGGGTTCTTGGGGTCTCCCTCTCCTCTGTCCCCATCTACCTTTCTTCTCCTTCTCCATTTCTTCTTCCTCTTCTTCTCCTTCTCTTTCTCCCTCTCTGTCTCCATCTCCTTTTCTTCTTCTCTTTCTCCTTTTCCTTTGCTGTCATTATCCCCATCTCCCTTTCTCTTTTCCCTTTTCCTTCTCCTCCTCCTCCTCCTCCTCCTCCCCCTTCACCTTCGTCCTCTCCTTCTACTTTTTCTCCATCTCTGTCCCTATTTCCTTCTCCCTCTCCTTCACCCGCTCCTGTTTCTTGTCACTTGCCCCATCTCTCCTCCTCCTCCTCCCCTCCTCCCCCTTTCCTTCTTCCTCTTCTTCTCTTTCTCCCTCTCTGTCTCCATTTCCTTTTCTTCTCCTTCCCCTCTCCTTCCCTTTCTCCTTTTTCTTTTCCTTCTCCATCACTATCCCCATCTCCCTTTCTCCTTCTCCTCCTCATCCCCTCTCCTCCTTCCCCTTCTTCTTCCTCTCTTTCTCCTTCTTTTTTTCCCTGTCTGTCCCCTTCTCCCTTTCTTCTCCTTTTCCCCTTGCAGATGATGGAGAATAATTGTTGCAGATTCCCTCCCCTCCCCCTTGGCCAAGAGTAAATGGAGATTTAAAAGAGAGAGTGGAGGTTTGCAGTTAGGGGATTTTTAAGTCTAGTCATTTTTAATCTGACATGTGGAGATGAATGTCAGCAGTGCTGACAGTTTACCTTCTTTGTGACTTGTGTTTCTTAACTCCAAAGTTCATTTTGCAGCAACCAACATAGGCTTTGCTGCCCAGTTCAGTTTCATATTTGAGATTTGTCCAACAAAAATGCATATGAGCTACTATTGTCTTAAGCGTAATATTTTCGTCGGTATGAATGGGGACAAAACATCTCCAAAAATAATTTTCTGGAGACATTTAAGATTCTTAATTTTCAAAAGACACTCCAGTTCATTAATGACTCCCTGTGCTCCCCATTAAAATATTCTGCAAAATTGTTTGCCATTTGGGTAACCTACCAATATGGTGCAGGGAAGGGAGAAGAATCTGGGACAGTTTTCTATGCTCATTTTCGCCCATTTCTTGAAAGACACTTCCATAATCTGCTCCTCAGGAATTTTTAGGAAAAACATGCTTGCTGCCACAGCTGAGGAGAACGGCTGAGAATCAATATAGTTGAAAAATCTATTGATCACAATGCAAGGAGATCATTCATTCATCTTCCCTTTTTTTCCCCCTACATAAAATCAAAAGTTGGAACAGAATTGGGCTTTCCTACTTGTGCTAATGTATACTCCCAGAAGGATCTGTTGAGTAAGAATTTTTGCTAAATTGGTCTTGGAGAAGGAAGGAGGGGAGATTGGAAGTGATGGTGGTGGTGGTGGAGGAGGAGGAGGAGGAGGAGGAGGAGGAGGAGGAGGAAGAGGAAGGGGAGAAGGAAAGGAAGAACATTGGAGGAGGAGAAGGAAGAGAGGAGGAAGAGGAGGAGCAGGAATTTGTCAACTTGCAACCTTAAGTAAAAATAGCTGGTTACTCCCGCTTGTGCTTCTTATTTGGACTACTTCACAAGGTTAACATGACCTGAGTTTTCCAACTCTTAAGTCAACGAGGAGCCAAAGGGACACACAATAAATCCTTAACTTTCTACACTCCATTTGCACTTTCCGCAGTAGGTCATGAAGACTCGAAGAATCAATGCTATTGAATTCACACCTCCGAGAGCTTCAAGCCCCACCCATACATCATGCAGAAGATCCAAATGATAAACCAAGAAAATGCAGATCTATTACCGCTCAGTGCTGGTAGTTATTAGACAATTTCCTCAATGAATACTTTTTTTATGCAAACTAAAACTCATTAAATTAAAAATAAAGTTAGAACAAAACCAGATAAAACTATCGCAATCAGTGAATAATAAAAGCCTGCCTAATCTTATAGCAGTATGACCAAATTTAATTATGTTCAAGGAGACTAAATCACACCAATCTGCTAAAACAACTATATATATTAAAAAAAAAAAAAACCACAACCCCACATCAGATTTTTTTTTAAGGAATTGCAACTCTGTGCTCTTTTGTTGAGGTTTGATCACTTCCTTTGCAATAGAATATGAACAACAGTTCATGCAGAAGTAATCCATGGACTGATCAGAATCAGACTAGAGCTGGAAGGAACCTTGGAGGTCTTCTAGTCCAGCCCCCTCTCAAGCAGGAAACCCCATGCCATTTCAGAAAAGTGACTGTCCAGTCTCTTCTTAAAAACCTCCAGCACCCACAACTTCTGAAGGCAAGCTGGTTCCACTGGTTAATTGTCCTCACTGTCAGGAAGTTTCTCCTTAATTCCAGGTTGATTCTCTTTGCTTAGTTCCCATCCATTGTTTCTTGTCCTGCCCTTCTGGTGCTTTGGAGAATAGCTTGATCCCCTCCTCTTTGTGGCAGCCTCTCAAATAGTAGAATACTGCTATCATGTCTCTCACAGTCATTCTTTTCTAGACTGGTCATATCCAATTCCTGCAACCATTCTTCATATGAATAGAATAGAATAGAATAGAATAGAATAGAATAGAATAGAATAGAATAGAATAGAATAGGCAATAGCAATAGCAATAGCAAAAGCACTTAGACTTATATACAGCTTCACAGTGCTTTACAGCCCTCTCTCAGTAGTTTAGAGTCAGCCTCTTTCCCCCAACAATCTAGATCTTCCTTTTACTGACCTCAGAAGGATGAAAGGCTGAGTCAACCATGAGCCGGTCAGGATCGAACTGCTGGCAGTGGGCAGAGTCAACTTGCCTGCAGTATTGCATTCTACCCACTGCACCAGCACAGCTCCATAGCTCATAGCTAAGTCAATGGTAACTAGGAATCATAACCCGTAAGCAAGTGTTTTCTTCTCCTCTTCATTTAGAAATCTTCCTTCATTCCCTTCCAGCTTTCGTGCCAACTAAAATGATAAATGGAATTCCCCGGAACTGTTCAAACCGCATTATTTATAGACAACAGTAAAGCATCATCTCACTTTGAACTGGGCAGTTTTCGGTTGCGGGTTTCCTGCTGGCATTAAAAAGGCAATCTTGCCGGATGGTGGAATTCTCTCCACCCCCGTATAATAATAAGAAAGGAGACAGTTCTAGCCAGAAGAAATGGTTCTCTCTCTCTGTCTCTGTCTCTCTTTCTCTCTCCCTCCCTCCCTCTCTCTCTCACACATACACAGAGGGGGGGGGGAGAGAGAGAGAGAGATATTTCTGCAGAAACAACTGTAGCAAGGCACAAATCGAAGCAATGAAATACTGACCCTGAGACCACAAGAAAAGTCAAGGGCATTAGTTGGATAATCTAGCCATCTCAATCATTAGGAGGATACTGAATAATAATTTGCTCTTAATAATTGCTAATTTAGAGGTACTGCTGCAGGGAGGAGGAAAAAGGACCTGCATTTTTTTTTCAATCTATTTTATTGTGGTGGATGAAAAAAACAGCCTGCTTTAGACATTTGCACGGACAAGAAAATAGGGGTGAGGAGGGAGGACTACAGTGCTCTTCAGTTTATTCAGCTTCAAAGTGTTCAAAGGCAGGGTCCTCCAACCGCCGGTCTGTGGACTGGCACCGATCTGTGGCATACCAGAAACTGGGCCACGCGAATAAGTGAAGCCTCATCTGTGGGATGCAGGCAGCACACAAAACCACATCCTTCTGGCCCACAGAAAAACCTTTGTCCGTGGTCCCTATTGCCCTAAAGGTTGGTCAAAGATACATGTGTGAATGTCCTGACTTTTATTGTATAATGACTGCTGGCTCAGCTTGCAGCCTCTTGAATCATCATTAGAATTGCCGAATTGTAGAGTTGCGGAGGGCCACCAAGATGACCTAGCTCTGGATTTTCAGAGGGGAGGGGGGGAAATTGCAGGCTACAGGAACCAGGTAACCCTGAGTACACAGATAAACCTCCAAGTGCTTCAACTAACCCACTGAAAGGATGCAGATGACCAGCTGTCTGCAAGGAATATAAATCCTTCCATTCCCCACCATCCAGTCAGAGATGAAGAAGCTCCTTGGATGAGAAGAGAAACGTCTTCAAAGAAGAAAAAAACAAGGAAGTCCAGTTACCTCCTGAAAAAGCACCTTGGGGACATACAAACAACAGTTGCAGGAATTGGGTATGTCTAGTCTAACAAAGAGAAAGACTGAGGGTGATATGATAGCAGTGTTCCAATATCTAAGCAGCACCACAGAGAAGAGGGAGTCTATCTATTCTCCAAAGCGCCTGAAGTCAGGACAAGAAATGATGGATGGAAACTAATCAAGGCGAGAACCGATCTTGAGCTAAGGAGAAATTTCCTGACTGTGAGAACAATGAATCCCGTAGAATCAGAAATTGTAGATGTCCAATACTGGAGGTTTTTAAGAAGAAATTGGTCGTTGATATGTTTGTAATGGTTCCTGCTCGGGCAGGGGTTGGGACTAGAAGACATCCAAGGTCCCTTCCAACTCTGTTATTCTGTTCTGTTTAAACTCAGACCCCTCATCAAATGTTGCAAGCACATCATCCACAGGGGGGGAGATCAAAATATGTCAAAGTGACAGTTACCAGTGCATCGTCAAAATTTTCATAAGGACACAGCAACCATCTTGCCTTTTTTTAAAGCATCTCTTTTTTCTCCCTATGGGCACCCTTGAGGGTAGCTGTCATGCCCTGTCAGAGTCTGAGTCTAAGGAGGAAGCCAGGCAGTGGCTCCGTTGGGTTGGCTGTGGAGGAGGCTGGGGAAGGGCAAAGTCCAGCTGGGCAGAGCAGGGAAGAGACAGAACAAGGGAGAGGGATTTCAGAGGAACAACCGGGCCCACCCCCTCTTCATCCTAGGGCACAGAGAAGAGAGCAATGTGGTTTGCATGGCTTATGGGGAAGGAAAGGGCCCTGATTCCCTTCATTAGCCACAATTGGGAAGGGAGTTTAAAAGAAATGCATGCTGAATGAGGCGTCTGCTGGGAAAATTTTGTGAGTTTATCCTGTGTTGTCATGGCTTATCTGTGTTCCTGGTGTCTTCCCAAGCTTGTGAGTTTTGCCGTGCCTTCAAGTCTGAAATTTTTGCTCCTGCCCTACCAAACTAATGACTTCAGTTTGGCTTGTTTGGACTTCATTACAATTTGTGTTGCTCATGTTTTGGACTTAATTTTCTGCAGTCAAAAGCTGTTCCTAGGACAGTTTTTCTCTAGCCAGGAGGTAACCAGGACACTGGGGGCAAAGTTGGAGATAATAAAGGGACTCTTATTGCTTATCTGACTGTGTTGCCTTTGTGCCACACCCCGGGTCATCACAGTAGCTATCCAGGTGATGTTGGAGGGTTGCTGTTGATTGAGAGACAGGAAGCTAACCAGAGTGTCAGGGTTCCAAGTAACACACCCAATGGCATCAAAACTCCAAGGCAGGCGTGTTCTTCAAAGTATAGGTTTATTAGGCATGTGTATTGGCACATCTGGGGAAAGCCGACTCTAACCCTCCCTCGGGTTTCCTCCTAGTTAAGAGTAATGTTTTATTTTCCTTGCCAATGCAGTCCATCACATGGTCCAATACAGGGGTGGGATTTAAAAATTCCAACAACCGGATCTCTGCCCCAGAGTCCAGAGGCTTCCCTCGGGCCTCTGGGAGAGCGAAAATGGACTCCCCTGGGTTCTGGAGGCCCTCTGAAAGCCGGAAGCAGGCCCATTTCTGGACTTCCTGAACATCTGAGAGGGTCATTTTTCACCTTCCCCAGAGTCTGGAGGCTTCCATTGGGCCACTGGGAGGGCAAAATGGCCTCCCCTGGGCTCCGAAGGCCCTCTGGAAGCTGAAAATAAGCCCATTCCTGGACTTCCTGAAGTTCCAGTAGTGCTATTTTTTGCCCTCCCAGAGCCTCCATGCGAATCCTGCACTTACTTCCATCCAAAACAGGCCACAGGAGACTCCTGGGAGGGACGGGATGGGGTGGGTGGGGCCAACAGGTCAGTTCAACTACCGGTTTGGTGAACCAGTTGTAAATTTAACATCCAGTTTGCCCGAACCAGCCTGAACCGGCTGAATCCCACCCCGGTCCAATCAGGTTACAGTCCAAGTATCACTTGGTCTCAGATCCCACTTCCTTGCGCCTGCTGGGAAAGTCCTTGGTTCCCAGAGGAAAGAATTTGATTGTGAATACAATCCCCAGCTACCTCTACCTCCCCCCTCTGTTCCCACAGCTCGACAGCTGTGGCAGCCCTGAAAATGCCTGGGGGAAATGGCTCCAGTGCTGACACAGAGGCTAGTTCTGGGTAGGTGGCCATTCTTAAGCTGCTTATAGAACAGTCAACCTGGTTAATGAGTCAATCCCGTCTCTGGGCTGGTGCTGTGGGTTGACTGCACATTAATCAACTACGAAAAAAGAAATCAAAGTGATATTAAAGTTATACAGTCCCTGGAGGAGACTTTCATGCAGGATTACAGGAAGGAATAAAAATGTTGCACTCCCCCTTCTTCAGCTGCTGAAATTTTAATAAATTTCAGGCATCTTTTGCATTTCCAGGTAGCCTTTGCAAATGATATTTGCATAGACACACATTCCAGAGACTTTAGCCCCAGAGTGTGGAAGAATATATTTATAACGGCATCAGATTTCCTTATTAAAATATAAAATCGTGTAATGAGACATCAAACATCAAACTGGTTTGCTGCCCAGTTCCTGGATGAGCGTGGCTATGGTGGGCATAGCCTACTGTAACTTCCTGTTTCCGGCTTACGCCTGCCTCCCCCCCAGAGCCTGGGGAGGCTGTTTTCACCCTCCCAAGGGTCCGGAGACTTCTCCCGGGCCTCTGGAAGGGCAAAAACAGCCTCCCCTGGGCTCTGGAGGCCCACCAGAAGCCAGAAACAGGCCCATTTCCATACTTCCGGTCCTTCCAGGAGGCCATTTTTCACCTTCTCAAGGGTCCAGAGGCCTCCCCTGGGCCTCTAAGAGGGCAAAAATGGCCTCCCCCAGGCTCTGAAGACCCATTAGAAGCTGGAAACAAGCCCGTTTCCGGACTTACAGAAGGCCCATTTTTTCCCCTCCCAGAGCCTCCATGGGAGGGGAGGGGCAGGGTAGGCAGGGCCAGCCAGTCAGTTGAAATACCGGTTTGGCGAACCAGATGTAACTTAACATCCGGTTCATCCAAACCAGTCCAAACCAGTATAATCTCACCCCTGCACCCCATCCCCCAAAGGACAGACCCAACCCTGATGCAGCCCTCAATGAAATTGAGTTTGATATCCCTGCCATAGAAGCTGCAACAAGAAAACTCATGTCTCTCTGTTCATATTTGCATATATATTAATATTTGTATCCCTTCCAGTCATGCAAATATATACTTAACCCCAACCAACCATATACTTTATTTTACCATGATTTTAGGTTGAACTTGTGTTCATGTTGCTTTGGATGGTTAACTTCTATATCCCTGAAAGCTCCAAGGTTTTCTATTGGCACCAACGGGTAAAGGCAAAACAATTTATACACACCCAGTCCCTATGGATGGTGAACACTGTAATTGGAGTGGCAAAGAAATGCCTTCGCTTTGCATTTTAATGCGGACTGATCTAATTTGCACTTTGCCAAGCCATCTGCAGAATGTAAGGCAATTACATTTCAATATTTACATTTTTTTCTAAATTTTGCAGCTCGGCTCCTCAGTGGAAACTTCGGCGCAAAAATGCACGGATCAGATGAAAAGACTCACACAAAAATATTGCTTACTGAAGGAGGTATGTCAGGAAAGATTTTCCTGCGATTGCCTTAACAGTAGACATTATAGAATCCACGTATGCTTAATCTTAAGAAAGGATGACAGGAGATGGAAAGGAAAAGGGAAGGAGGAAGAAGAAGAGGAATGCTCCCCTGATTATCTACTGTCCCAGGGTGAAGGACTGAGAAATGTTAAGTCACAAAAACTTATTCATACAACTGAATATCAAGAAAAAAAACTTCCTAATGATAGAAACAGTTATCACTCTATAAAGCCTTAGTAAGACTACACCTAGAATACTGCATCCAGTTTTGGTCACCACACTATAAAAAAGATGTTGAGACTCTAGAAAGAGTGCAGAAAAGAGCAACTAAGATGATTAGGGGACTGGAGGCTAAAACATGAAGAACGGTTGGAATTGGGCTTGGCTAGTCTAGTGAAGAGAAGGACTAGAGGAAGACATGATAGTAGTCATCCAATATTTGAGGGGCTGCCACAGAGAGGAGGAAGGGGTCAAGCTATTTTCTAAAGCACCTGTAGGCCAGACAAAGAATAATGGATGGAAATTGAACAAGGAAAGATTCAACCTAGAAATAAAGAGAAATTTTCTGACAGGGAGAACAATCAACCAATGGAACAGAGGTTGCCTTCAGAAGTTGTGGGAGTTTCATCACTGGAAGCTTTCAAGAAGAGACTGGATGGTCATCCTTCAAAAATGGTGTAGGGTCTGCTTGGGTGAGGGGTTGGACTAGAAGGGTCCCTTCCAACTCTGTTAATCTGTCATCTGTCTATCCAATGAGGAACACAGTTCCTCATTGACTGGAATGCTAGGCAGGAGGTTAGCAAGCCCATGTTCGAAACCCAAAAGCTGTCATGGGGTGGGGTGAGCGCCCCTCCTTCGCTCCAGCTCTTGCCAGGAACTAGGTATCCCCAGGGCAAGGGTGATGCCACTGGCTAATTCTTTCAACTCTGATATATGTGCAAAAAAAAATAAAAATCCAGTGATCCAAAGCGATTGTGGCCTCCCCTTCAATTGATGCTTTTAAAAAGCATCTGAACAGCCATCTGGTGGGGTGTTTTAATTTGGATTTTTGTCCCAAACAGCGAGCTTAACTTGCTGGCTCTTCCAACTCTGATATTTTATAATGTACACCAGGAGAAATGGACAGAAAGTTGCAGCTGAATTTTGGAAATAATAACAATGGAAACGAGATAAAGCTAAGTAAAAAAATCAGGGGAGGGAGGCTAGATTATGGACTAAGAGTTGGTAATTGTAGAATGTAGGACAATGGGTGGAATATTTCATAGATTGCCATTACAAAATGTTCAGGAATTAACTGTCCTGTAGATTTTTATATGAAATACATGCAGAGAGAAACATTACATCTTTCCCTGCCAAGTAATTTATGTGCAGTTGCTGGGTTTTTTTTTAACATGACAATTAAAATTAGGCAAGAATATTGCAAACCTGAAGTGGATGCTTCAAGGGATAAACCCAGATGACAGGCTAATTAACTACAGGTAGCCCTTGACTTACGACCATAACGGAGCCCAAAATTTCTGTTGCTAAGCGACACAATTGTTAAGTGAGTTTCCCCCCCATTTTACGACATTTCTTGCCACACTTGTTAAGTGAATCACTGCAGTTGTTAAGTTAGCAACACGGTTGTTTAAGTGAATCTGCCTTCCTCATTGACTTTGCTTGGTCAGAAAAAGTGATCACACAACCCTGGAGCACTGCAACTGTCATAAATATGAACTAATTGTCACGTCCCAAAGGTGCTTTTTTCAAGAGGCAACTGGACTTTCTTGTTCTTTCTTTGAAGACGTTTCTCTTCTCATCCAAGAAGCTTCTTCAGCTCTGAGTGGATGGTGGAGAATGGAAGGATTTACACTTCTTGCAGATAGCTGGTCATTTGTATCCTTTTAGACAGTTGTTGAGGACACTTGGAGGTTTATCCTGCCTTCAGGATCACTTGCCTAGTGCAAATGGGTGTGGACCCTTCTTGGAACTATATTCCTAAGAATACTCCACACCTATTTGCACTACTCGGGCGACCCTGAGGGCACAAATAAACCTCCAGGTGGCCTCAATAATTATCTAAAAGGATGCAAATGACCAGCTGTCTGCAAGGAGTATAAATCCTTTCATTCCCTCCAATCCAGACAGAGCTAAAGAAGCTTCTTGGAGGAGAAGCGAAATGTCTTCAAAGAAAAACCAGAAAGTCCAGTTGCCTCTAAAAAAAGCACCTTTGGGACAACCATGACCTGGATGACTTGAGAATCTCCATAGACATCTACTCCCTTTAGCACTGAAGAGCTTACCTGGTAGGGTATTGAAACATCTTCAAGAAAACACTCGAACACAGGTGTGTTTAAGGCTCCCACAGTTTATTTATTTATTGCAAATTTTATATACCGCTCCCATCTCCCAACGGGACTCAGGGCGGTTTACAGCCAAATAAAATAAAATACAATACAATATTTAAAATACAATTAAAAAGATTAAAAAGATTACAATTAAAAAGATTAAACGAGTGGCTTAGTTCAACCCTAAGCAAAAAATATTCTCTTCTACTGGTACAGGTGGTCCTCGACTTATGACCACAGTTGAGCCCAAAATGTATGTTGCCAAGTGAGACATCTGTCAAGTGAGTTTTGCCCCAGTTTTACGACCTATCTTTCCACAGGGGTCAAGTGAATCACTGCAGTTAAGTTAGTAACGTGGTTGTAAAGTGAACCTGGCTTCCCCTATTGACTTTGCTTATCAGAAGGTCGCAAAATGAGTTCACGAGACCCTGGGACCAGTGGTGGGATTCAAAAATTGTTACTACCAGTTCTGTGGGTGTGGTTTGGAGGGCGTGGCATGGCTTGGTGGGCATGGCTTGGAGGGCGTGGCAGGGGAAGGTTACTGCAAAATCCCTATTCTCTCCCCACCCCACTAATCTGCTTTCCAGCTCTGTTCTCCTGTGCAGGGCAACAAAAGAAGACCCAGCCAATCAGCTGGGACTTGGGAGGCAGAGAATAGATGGGGGTGGGGCCAGTCAGCGATGGGATTTGCTGGTTCTCCAATCTACTCAAAATTTCTGCTACCGGTTCTCCAGAACTGGTCAGAACCTGCTGAATACCACCTCTGCCTGGGACACAGCAACCATCATAAATATGAACCAGATGCCAAACATCCAAATTTTGATGACATGACCCTAGGGTCATAGGTGTGAAAAATGGTCATAAGTCTGTTATCATTCTGAACAGTGATTAAACAAATAGTTGTAAGTTTAGGAGTACCTGTACTGCTATAATGGTTTGAGAAGTTTTTCTCAGCACTCAACAGAGTTTGTCTTCCATAAGTCTGGAATGATAGAAAAACAAGTTTTGGTCTTCTATCCTTCAGAGAATTTGAACACTGCTATCATATCACCCATAACATTCTAATCAGAGGAACAGTAATGAAAAGTGCTCTCTATAGAAGCTTATGTATTAACCTGCTAATTTTCACTGGCTGCCAAGAAAGTCTTCCCACCTATAGCAAACACAGGCATCTTCCCAGGTTTAATAAAGTTAATCTCGGCTTACAGAGTGGCTGGAGTCTTCTAAAATCATTTTCTTTGATTTATCAGCTTAAGTTTTTCACTACAGTTTCTTTTCATTAAGCTAGAGTGGAGCTGGTAGATGCGGCAGAATTCTCCTTCTGACTTATTAAGCTTTAATACTTACTGTTATTGCCTGTCGCTATGTTTGGAAAACTTGCACAAAAGTAGAAGCAGCTTAGAACCAAAAAAAAAAAAAAGTTCAAATAACAACTGATGAACAAGGAGAGATTTAACCTGGAAATAAGGAGAAACTTTCTGACAGTGAGAACAATCAACCAACGGAAGTTGTAGGAGCGTCATCACTTGAAACTTTCAAGAAGAGATTGGACTGCCATCTATCAGAAATGGTGTAGGGTCTCCCGCTTGGGCGGGGGGTTGGACTAGATGACCTACAAGATCCCTTCCAAGTCTGATTATCTGTTATCTATTAACCTTGTAAAATGAAGGACAATCAATTGACTTGGCCATCTTTTGGCCTTAGGCATCTCAGTTCCTATTGATCAGGGGATAATTCATGGACTTCACCACTTCATGTTATTTAACCACAAACTATCAAGCTTCAGGTACTTAATCTGAGGCACTCCTGGTAAAGAGCATAAATCTTAGTTCATGAGGGCTGGGGATTTTGGTACCTGTAGTCCCAAAGGAACTGATTGGCAAATGAATGAATGAATGAATTCTTTATTGGCCAAGTGTGATTGGATACACAAGGAATTTGGTGCATGTGCTCTCAGTGTACATAAGAAGAAAAGATACATTCATCAAGAACCATAAGGTACAACACTTAATATAGTCATAGGGTACAAATAAGCAATCAAATCATACTAGGAAACAGTCAATATAAATCGTAAGGATATAAGTGACAAAGTTACAGTCATACAGTCAAATAAGGGAGAGCTGATCTATGTTTAGATGGCACAGGTGTGTGATGTGCACATAGATGGAAACCAGTATAGGATTCAAGTTTTTTTACTACAAGTTCTGTGGGCGTGGCTTGGTGGGCGTGGCAGGGAAAGGATACTGTAAAATCTGGAGAAGTCAGAGATGGGATTTGCCGGTTCTCCAAACCAGGGGTCACCAACCTTTTGGACCTCAGGGACCACCAAACTCATAATTTTAAATCCTGCAGACCAAAGACCCTGGGAAAATCCCAAAAAAAGTCTGCAGGAAAATTCCCCACTCCGTTTTCCTACTGATTGATCGTTCTTTATTTGGGATTGCAGGATACCGTCTCCAGCTGCATTCTCAGGGGGAGAGAGAGAGAGACTTTTGGCTTCATGCAAGGAAAGCAGCAGAAGCAGCCAGAAGTCTTTCTTTTCTCCTCCAAACTTCGCCAGAAATGAGTCTTTGTGAGACTTGTTGCGCCGGTGCAGCCTCCTGGAGCAGGATGTCTTGCAGGATCCCAAAGACTCATTTCTGGCAGAGTTTGGGAGAGAGAAAGAAAGACTTTTGCTGCTTTCCTTGCAGGCAGCCAAAAGCAGAAGAAGAAAGAAGGGGAAAGAAGCATTGCTTTGGGGGTGACATTTCTCTGCGGACTACCAAAATTTTCTCGCAGACCACCAGTGGTCCCTGGCCCACTGGTTGGCGACCACTGCTCCAAACTACTCAAAATTTCTGCTAGCGGTTTTCCAGAACTGGTCAGAACCTGCTGAATACCACCTCTGATGGAAACTACGCAAATGTCAACTCATAAAACATTTCTATGTCTGTTTTAGAGTTACCAACAAATATACAATCTGCATGCAGCCAGATCACTATTCTACTCTGCAACATTATGCAGAACGTAGAAAAAGTATAGGAATACTAAAATCAAAGGAATTGTAAGCTTGTGATCACAAAAGTAAGCATAACTAAAAATGAATCCAGACCGATACATTTATTATACAGATAATCCTCGACTTACAATCATTCATTTGGTGACTGTTCAAAGTTACAACAGCACAGAAAAAAATTACTTAGGACTGTTTTTCACACTTATGACCATTACAGCATCCCTGTGGTCACGTGATCAAAATTCAGATATTTGGCAACTGGCATGTACTTATGACAGTTGCAGTGTCCCAGGGTCATGTGATCCCATTTTGCAACCTTCTGACAAGCAAAATCAAATGGGGAAGCCAGATTCACTTAACAACCATGTTACTAACTTAACAACTTCAGTAATTCACTTAAGAGCTGTAGCAAGAGAGGCCATACAATGAGGCAAAATTAACTTAACAGCTGTCTCGCTTAGAAATTTGGGGATCAATCATGGTCATAATTTGAGGACCACCTGTATTCTCTTCTCATAAAGTGAATGTATTCTTGTGGTGTAACTTTTGTCACATCTTAGAATTAGAATAGAGATGAAGAAACCTTGGAGGTCTTCTAGTCCAGCGGTTGCCAACTGGTGGGCTGTGAGAAAATTTTGGTGTGCTTCAGAGAAATCTCACCCCCAGAGCACCCCCCTCCCAAAGCAATTAATCCAGGCTGCACAGAAACACAAGGCTGCGTCGCCCACATGGCCCGCAAGAACCCACACAATTCTTACCCGGCAAACTTGCCTGCTAAGTTGCTATTTTACCTTTTTCCGACCATCTGTTCTGCTGTGCTGGGAGATTTAGATTAGCTAGGAAGCAGGAAATGGTTGGATTTTTTGTTTTGTAGCTAGTCTTTAGATCTTCGGCTCTGCTTTTAAGCACAGCCGAACCTCCTTTAGGACTGAAGGTTCTATTATTCAGTGCAGACTCACAGCAAACAAATTTTATGTGACAGACTGAGCTAGCCGATGGCAGATAAATAGATCACTGATTGATTCTGTGAGCAACTCAATCTGTCTGCCTGCTTTGGCTGATTTTGGGTAAAAGTTGCTCTTTTTTATAAAAAATTCAATATTTATATAAATATTTATAATATTTACATACAAGCCATGCCCAGCCAGTCACTTGACCACCAAGCCATACCCACAAATTAGGCCACACCCACAGAACCGGTTAGTGGTCCCTGGGATTTAAAATTATGAGTATGGTGGTCCCTGAGGTCCAAAAGGTTGGTGACCCCTGGACTAGTCTAACCCCCTGCTCACGCAGGAGACCCTATACCATTTCAGACAAGTGGCTGTCCAACCTCTTCTTAAAAACCTCCAGCAATGGAGCACCCACAATTTCTGAAGGCAAGCCAGGGATGGGATTCAAATTTTTTAACAACTGGTTCTGTGGGCGTGGCTTAGTTGGTGAGCCTGGCTTGGTGGTCATGTGACTGGATGGGCGTGGCCAACTCAATATCACTCACATCGAGGCACGCATCTCCTCGCCTGGCCTCTCATGACTGTGGGGATGCTGCAACAGTCATAAGTGTGAAAAATGGTCCTAAGTCACTTTTTTCAGTGCCATTGTAACTTTGAATGGTCACTCCACACAAGCAAAGTATCAGCAAAGGAGGGGAAAAAAACTCCAGAGAAGTTCCTGAGACAGGAAGTCTAGTCCTGCCAGGAATGTAATAAAGGTTAACGGAGAGGCAGTTTCTGTAAGCAACACCAGAATGTTTCCTTCCTGCTTTCCTTACAGGATGAGGCCAGTAATTTCTTCTAACAACCGGTTCTCTGAACTGCTTAGAATGTTAACAACCGGTTCTAGCAAATAGGTGTGAAATGGTAGAATCCCACCCCTGAGGCAAGCTGTGCCACTGGTTAATTGTCCTCACTGTTAGGAAGGTTCTCTTTAATTCCAGGTTGCTTCTCTCCTTGATTAGTTTTCATCCATTATTTCTTGTCCTGCCCTCTGGTGCTTTGGAAAATAAGTTGACCCTTCTTCTTTGTGGCAGCTTTTCAAATCCTGGAATACTGCTATGACTGAGGTGTGTTGGGGCAGTAATTACAATGCAGTATGCAGGCTAACTCTGCCCACTTCCAGGAGTTCGATCCTGACCGGCTCAAAATTGACTCATCCTTCCATCCTTCTAAGGTCAGTAACTTGAGGAGCCAGATTGTTGGGGGCAAAAGGCTGACTCTGTAAACCCACTTAGAGAGGGCTGTAAAGCACAGTGAAGTGGTATATAAATCTAAGTGCTATTGCTACCTAATGAAAATCCAAACTTCGAGCTGTTTTTTAAAAGTTGCGCTTTTTATAATCCAAGGGGGGGAAAAAACGTAAAAGCTCCATTCCTTCTCATTTTCTTCCCCTGCACCCCAGATCCTTTTCCAGCTGTGCAGGGTGTTGAACTTCTGACAGCCTGTCTCTGTATATAAATTCTTCAGCTTTGGGAATTCCATCCAGGTAATTTAAGAGAGAGTGGAATTTTGCTGAAAGGAGCTGTTGCGTAAGCATATTCCTCCAGATCGAGTGACTTGCTTGTAAACTGCAGAATGCGTGAGTTCATTAGGATTCAGGCAGTCGGCTAATTATGGCCAGAACCAACTTGCTCTCCCTTTATGCATTCTGTATAAAATGTTAACTAATGAGGTTGTTCTCAGATCTATATTTAGGCTAAAGAGCAAATGTTTTCATACTGTTGCACTGCAGGCAAGCTGCAGCCAGCCAGTGGAGCATTTTCAGTTCACACACTAGTTTTTTTTGTGTTCTTTTTTTTAAAGTCTCCTTCTCAGGGACACCTGACTTGGCACATTTCAAGTCCAAACAGTATCGATTCTAAATTTTGATCTTGTCTATCTTCACAGCTGTATCTGTCCCCTGCTTCTTTCTGGGCATCGGAATGGACGGTGCTCTATTAGGAGAAAATTATATTTTGGAGCCTGCCTTGTGGCTGAGCATCTCCCTACAAGATCATAAAACACCTTACCTAGCAGCACAGCTGAAGCCAGTAATTTCCTGGCATGCTGGTTTTGATATGGGTTGGGTTATTTATTTATTTAGATGTAGAGGCTGCCCAATGCCAGATTATCCTCAGGAATTTACAATTAAAACGGAAAGAGGAGGCGTGGGGAAAAAAAACCCCAAACAAGCAATATAAGCTGGCTTTCTGCTTGGTTATATATTTATTTCCTTACTTGCTTTGGGGGAAATATGGAATATAGAATAATAGGATTGGAAGGAATCTTCTATCTAGTCCCACCCTCTGCTCAACCCTGTACTATTCTAGACAAATGGCTGTTCAGTTTCTTCTCGGAAATGTCCAGTGATGGAGTGCCCACAACTCTGGGAGGCAAGTGGTTTCCACTAATTAATTGTTCTGACAGGGAAATTTCTTTTTGTTTCTAAGTTCTTCTGGTTCCACATGTTATTTCTTCTCCTGCCCTCAGGTGCTTTGGAAAATGAGGAGAGAAGAGGGGAGGGGAGAGGAGAGGGAGAAGAGAAGAGAAGAGAAGAGAAGAGAAGAGAAGAGAAGAGAAGAGAAGAGAAGAGAAGAGAGAGAAGAGAAGAGAAGGGAGAAGGAGAAGGAGTGGAGAGGGAGAAGAGAGGAGAAGAGGAAAGGGGAGGGGGAGGGAAAGGGAGGGGACAGAGGGAAATGAGAGGGAGAAGAGAAGGAAAAAACAGAGGGGGAGAGGAAGGAGGGGAGAGGGAATGGAGGGATAGAGGTAATGAGATGAGAGGGAGGAGAGGAGGGGAGGGAGAGAAGGGGGAGGGGGGAAAGGGAAATGAGATGGAGAGGGAGGAGAGAGGGGAGGGGGAGGGGAGGAGAGAGAGGGAAATGATGAAGGGGGGAGGGGAGGAGGAGAGCGGGAGGGGGGAGGGGAGGAGAGAGATAAATGGAGAATGGGGGAGGGGAGGGGAGGGAGGAGAGAAGAGAAGGGAAATGAAAAGAAAGGGAAGGAGTAGGAGGGAGGGGGAGGGGAGGGAGGATGAGAGAGGGAAAATGAGCTGGTGGAGAGAGGGAGGAGAATAGGATGAGGGCAGGTAGGGGAGGTATGAGAGGGGAAATGGATGGAGACGGAGAGATGGGCGGAGGAGAGGAGAGAGAGGGAAAATGAGAGGGGAAGGGGAGAGGGGGAGGAGAGAGGGGGAAATGTGGAGTGGAGAGAGGGGGGGAAAGAGAGAAATGATATGGATAGGTGAGGAGGGAGGGAGAGTAAATTAGAGTGGATAGAGGAAGGAGAGGGAGGGAGGGAGGGAGGAGTAGAGGAAGAATGAAATGGGCGGGAGAGAGGAGATATAGGGAAATGGGAGGGGGAGAAGAGAAGAGAAATGAGATTGGAAGTCGATAGGAGGGGAGGGAGGAGAAGGGAGGGCATGGAGAGAGAGGAGGAGGGAGTGCAGTGGGGAGGTGAGAGAAGGGATGGAGGGGAGGAGATAGAGGAGAAATGAGAGAGGGGAGGGAGGGGAGGGGAGGAACAGGGCGGAGGAGATGAGAGAGGGAATAGAGAGTCTGGGATGTAGTGGAGGAGATAGCGAATGAATAGGAGGACGGATGAGGGGATTGAGACAGAAGGAATGACGGGGGGGATTAGACGGAGGGACGGGAGGGAAGACAGGGAACTGCATGATGAAGGGAGGAAGAGGAATGGAGGGAGGAAGAGAGCAAAAAAAAGGAAGATAATGCGATGGAGAGGGAGGAGGGGAGGCAAAAGGGAGAGGGCGGTGGGATATGGAAGAGAGAGGGGGGATAGTGTATGGATGAGAGAGCAATAGAGGGAGGGCGGTGAGGGTAGAATGAGGGGAGGCGAGAGAGTTCCATGAGCATGTAGCAAAAAAAGGTGAGGGGTGTACGGAATAGTGAACAGACGTCAGAAATGTAGATTAGCGAGGAGGTAAGGGGACAGTATGAAGGTAGGGGGAGGCGATATAGGGAAATGAGATTGGTAGAGTGCGGAGTGAGTTGATGGGAGGAGGGATGGAGGAGGAGAGATGATGGAATTAGATTGAATGGAGGAGATTCAGGATGGGATTGGGGAGGAGGGGGGGGAGAAGAGAGAGGGAAATTATTTTAGAGGAAGTGAGAAGGAGTGGGGATGGGGGGGGAGTAGAGAGAGGTGATAACACTTGCTGATTATGGATTCGGATGAGATGGGCGTGAATGGTATAA
>CM042842.1:123717991-123754089 GCA_023653725.1 Bungarus multicinctus | reverse complement strand
GGAGGGGAGGAGGAGAGAGGGAAAATGAGGGGAGGGAGGAGAGGAGGGGATGGGAGGCATGAGGGGGGGGGGGAGGATGAGAGAGGGAAATGAGAGGCGAGGGAGGGGAGGAGGGGATGAGAGGGAGAGAGAGAGAGAAATGAGATGGGAGAGGGAGGATGGGGAGGGGAGGAAGGGAGGGGAAGGGAGGAGGGAAATCGAAGATCGGCGAGGGAGGAGGGGAAGGGAGGGGAGGGAGGAGGAGGAGAGAGAGGGAACTGAAGATGGAGAGGGAGGGCGGGGGAGGGGAGCGAGAGGGGGAGAGAGAGAGGGAAATGAGATGGAGAGGACGGGACGAGGAGGGGAGGGAGGGAGGGGGGAGGAGAGGGGAAAGAGATGGAGAGGAGGGGGGAGGGAGGAGGGGAGGAGGAGAGAGGGAAAATGAGGGGAGGGAGGAGAGGAGGGGATGGGAGGCATGAGGGGGGGGGGGAGGATGAGAGAGGGAAATGAGAGGCGAGGGAGGGGAGGAGGGGATGAGAGGGAGAGAGAGAGAGAAATGAGATGGGAGAGGGAGGATGGGGAGGGGAGGAAGGGAGGGGAAGGGAGGAGGGAAATCGAAGATCGGCGAGGGAGGAGGGGAAGGGAGGGGAGGGAGGAGGAGGAGAGAGAGGGAACTGAAGATGGAGAGGGAGGGCGGGGGAGGGGAGCGAGAGGGGGAGAGAGAGAGGGAAATGAGATGGAGAGGACGGGACGAGGAGGGGAGGGAGGGAGGGGGGAGGAGAGGGGAAAGAGATGGAGAGGAGGGGGGAGGGAGGAGGGAGGAGAGAGAGGGAATGAGATGGAGAGGGAGGAGAGGAGGGAGGGAGGGAGGGGGGGGAGAAGGGCAGAAGAGAGAGGGAAATGAGATGGAGAGGGAGGGAGGAGGGGGGGGAGAGATGAGGAGGCGAGAGATGGAATGTGAGGGAGTGGTGAGGAGAAGAGAAGGAGAAGAGTGGGAGGGGAGGGGAGGAGAGAGAGGAAATGAGAGGGGAGGGAGGAGAGGAGGGGAGGAAGGGAGGAGAGAGAGGGGACCTAAGAGGAGAGGGAAGGCGCGGGAGGGTGGGAGCGGGGAAGAGAGCGTGGGGAAATGAGATGGAGAGGAGGAGGGGAGGGGAGGGAGGGGAGTCGAGAGAGGGAAATGAGATGGGAAGAGGAGGAGGGGGGGGGAGGGAGGGGAGGAGAGAGAGGGAAATGAGATGGAGAGGGAGGAGAGGGAGGGGAGGGAGGCGGAGGGGAGAGAGAGGGAATGAGGAGGGAGGAGGAGGGTGGGAGGGGAGGGAGGGAGGGGAGGGGAGGAGAGAGAGGGAAATGAGATGGAGAGGGAGGAGAGGAGGGGAAGGGAGAGATGAGGAGGAGAGAGAGGGAAATGTGATGGAGTGGGAGGAGAAGAGAAGAGGGGAGGGGGAGGGGAGGAGAGAGAGGGAAATGAGATGAGAGGGAGGAAGGAGGGCGAGGAAGGGCGGGAGGAGAGAGAGGGAAATGAGATGGAGAGAGGGGAGCGAGGGGAGGGAGAGGGGTGGAGGAGTGGGAAATGAGATGGCGAGGAGGCGAGGAGGGGCGGAACGGGAGGGGAGGAGAGAGAGGGCAATGAGATGGAGAGGGAGGAGGGGGAGGGGAGGGGAGAGGCGGAGCGGAGAGGGAAATGAGATGCAGAGGAGGAGAGGGGTGAGGAGGGGAGGGGAGGGAGGGAGGAAGAGAGAGCCGGGAGAGAATGGAGAGGAGGAGAGGAAGGGAGGGAGGGAGAGTGGGGAGGAGAGAGAGGGAAATGAGATGGAGAGGAGGAGAGGAAGGGAGGGAGGGAGGAGTGGGGGCGGAGAGAGAGGGAAATGAGAGGAGAGGAGGAGCGGAAGGAGGGAGGGAGAGGAGGGGTAGGAGAGAGAGGGAAATGAGATGGAGAGGGAGGAGAGGAGGGGAGGAAGGGAGGGGAGGAGAGAGAGGAATGAGAGGAGAGGGGGGAGGAGGAGCGGAGGGGAGGAGGGGGGGAGGTGAGAGAGGGAAATGAGATGGAGAGGGAGGAGAGGAGGGTGGGGAGGAGCGAAGAGAAGAAGGAAGGAGAAGAAGAAGCGTAATAAGGAAAGACGAGAGAGGAAAAAGGACGGGGAGGGCAGAAAGAAAAGGAGGAGAGGAGAAGAGATGGAGAGAGAGGGAAGAGAAGGGAAGAAGAGCGAAGGAGACGAAGCAAGGAGAGCAGGAGAGAAAGGGAGGAGAGAGAGGGAAATGAGAGGGAGAGGGGGGAAAAGAGGAAGAGAGAAGAGAAGAGAAGAGAAGAGAAGAGAAGAGAAGAGAAGAGAAGAGAAGAGAAGAGAAGAGAGAAGAGAAGAGAAGAGAAAAACCAGGGGAGAGAAGGAGGGGAGGAGGGAGGGGAGAGAGGTAAATGAGATGGAGAGGGAGGAGAGGAGGGGAGGGGAGAGGAAGGGGGAGGGAGGGGGAGGAGAGAGAGGGAAATGAGGAGAGAGAGGGAGAAGAGAAGAGAAAACAGAGGGGGGAGAAGGAGGGGAGAGGGAGAGAGAGGGGAGAGAGGTAAATGAGATGGAGAGGGAGGAGAGGAGGGGAGGGGAGGGGGAGGGAGGGGGAGGAGAGAGAAGGAAATGAGATGGAGAGGGAGGAGAGAAGAGAGGAGAGGAGGGGGTGGGGGAGGGAGGGAGGGGGTGAAGAGAAGAGAATTACTTGTTAAGAATCCTTCTCAAGGCTGCAGACGCTGCATAAAGAAAGCTAGCATTTCCCCCTGATGATTCTATATAAGGCAGATCCATCCAAAATAAGCTTGAACGTGGTTTATAAAACTCTGTTCCAGAGATACGAGCCACAACTGCATGGAGACTATTTCTGTAAATAGAAAAGACACTTCCCCATATATATGATTAATTCATATCTCTGACTGCAAAGAGGTTGAGACTCCTGTTCCTTTTATAAACACTTTGCTCAAAGCTGACCCATGGGCAGGCATACAGAGAGACAGAGGGAAAAGCAAGATACTGTGTTTCCTATAAGGATGCCGGAACAGTTTTAATTATATGTATTAATGGAAATCACTTTCTATCCTTTCTTGCAAGCCAATTACCACTTTCCCCTTGGTAGAAACTGAAAGTCTGAAAGGACGTTTTTCTCTCATCTTTTGCAGAGCATTGGCACATTAAAAAAAAATATTGTCATCTCATATATACCTACACATACATATGTGTTGCTTAAAGATTCCCAGGATCCATGGACAGCCTTAAACACAACAATCAAGCAGGATGGGAAATAAGTATTTGGAACAACAGATCCATATGGAACAGCAAAGCTGAGAGATGCATCTAAACTAAATCAGGTTTCTGAAAATGGAGTGGAGTGGAGTGGAGTGGAGTGGAGTGGAGTGGAATGGAATGGAATGGAATAGAATAGAATAGAATAGAATAGAATAGAATAGAATAGAATAGAATAGAATAGAATAGAATAGAATAGAATAGGACTGAGTTGAAAGGGAGCTTGGAGATCTTCTAGTCCAACCCCCTACTGAGGAAACCTTATACCCATGATGGAGAACCTATGGCATGCATGCCAAATGTGGCATGCAGAGCCATTTGTGCTGGCATGCGAGCTGTAGCCAAAGTTATCTCACTGTGCATGTGCGTACCTCACAGCTGATTTTTGGCAGGTTTGAGGCCTTTTTTCAGCCTCTGAAAGGCTTGAAGAAGGCTTCTGCAGGCTTCTGCAGGCTGTGCAGGCCGAAAACTAGCCCCATTTCATCATTTCCCTGTTTTTCCGAAAATACTGAAAGTGATGAAACGGGCTAGTTTTCGGCCTGCAGAAGCCTGCAGAAGCCTTCCTCAAGCTTTTGGGAGGCCGAAAAAGGCCTCAAATCCACCAAAAAACAGCTGTGAGGCGCAGTGCAGATAAAGGGGCGGCAGGGAATGGGTGGGTGGGGATTGCGCATGCATGCGTAGGGGGCGTGGGGGCACACGCATTGCCTTCTGGGTGCTGGCACGTGAGCACAAGCATGCAAGCGCACGCCCAATTTTTGGCACAGAAGCCCAAAAAGGTTAGCCACCACTGCCTTATACCATTTAAGACAGATGGTTGTCCAATCTCTTCTTAAAAATTTCCATCATTCACAAACTTCTGGAGGCAAGTTGTCACACTGGTTAATTTCTCCTTAGTTTCTGGGTTGCTTCTCTCCTTGATTAGTTTCTATCTATTGCTTCTGGCTCCAGCTGTTTTGGAGAATAGATTGACCTCCTCTTCTTTGTGGCAACCCCTTAGATGTTGGAACATACAAAAATGAAAAATTGCTAAAAACAAAAAAAGAATACAGCAGGGAAATCTATGTAAGATAATGACAGCAGGGAAAATTGTATTTTTTTAAAAAAAAAGTTTCTAAAGGAAATTTGTGTGTTGATTTTTGGTGCTTCTGAGTAAGGGTTGATTCCAAGAGTTGGCCTAGATGTGCTGCTGCAGGTTACTTGTCAAGATTTTAAAAGTGGTTTGCCCAAGTTGTCTCCTTCCTGGAAGTGAGAGGGGGGGGGCTGGGCCAAGGTCACGCTGTTGACTTCATATCTAAGGCATGATTAGAACCCATCATCTCCTAGTGATTGGTCCAAAGTCACCCAGCTGGCTTTCATGCCTAAGGCAGGACTAGAACTCACCGTCTCCTGGTGATTGGCCCAAAGTCACCCAGTCCGCTTTCATTCCCAAGGCAGGACTAGAACTCACCGTCTCCTGGTGATTGGCCCAAAGTCACCCAGTCCGCTTTCATTCTCAAGGCAGGACTAGAACTCACTGTCTCCTGGTGATTGGCCCAAAGTCACCCAGTCCGCTTTCATGCCCAAGGCAGGACTAGAACTCACCGTCTCCTGGTGATTGGCCCAAAGTCACCCAGTCCGCTTTCATTCCCAAGGCAGGACTAGAACTCACCGTCTCCTGGTGATTGGCCCAAAGTCACCCAGTCCGCTTTCATGCCTAAGCCAGGACTAGAACTCACCGTCTCCTGGTGATTGGCCCAAAGTCACCCAGTCCGCTTTCATGCCCAAGGCAGGACTAGAACTCACCGTCTCCTGGTGATTGGCCCAAAGTCACCCAGTCCGCTTTCATGCCTAAGCCAGGACTAGAACTCACCGTCTCCTGGTGATTGGCCCAAAGTCACCCAGTCCGCTTTCATTCCCAAGGCAGGACTAGAACTCACCGTCTCCTGGTGATTGGCCCAAAGTCACCCAGTCCGCTTTCATGCCCAAGGCAGGACTAGAACTCACTGTCTCCTGGTGATTGGCCCAAAGTCACCCAGTCCGCTTTCATGCCTAAGCCAGGACTAGAACTCACCGTCTCCTGGTGATTGGCCCAAAGTCACCCAGTCCGCTTTCATGCCCAAGGCAGGACTAGAACTCACCGTCTCCTGGTGATTGGCCCAAAGTCACCCAGTCCGCTTTCATTCCCAAGGCAGGACTAGAACTCACCGTCTCCTGGTGATTGGCCCAAAGTCACCCAGTCCGCTTTCATGCCTAAACCAGGACTTCCAGTTTCTAGGCTTAAACTTTTAACAACTACACCAAATTAACTGTAAGATTTGAGCATCACGGGAACATTCCATTGAAAAAAAATACACCATACAAAGAAAGTGATCGACCAGATCAGAGTCTCTTTTTTTTTTTCCTTTTCTTCATCTTTGCTTTGCAAATCTTTTAAAGGGGAAAAATCAATTGGAAGGGGAAAAAAACTGACACGGCATAATAGCTCCCTTACCTAGGAAGACGGTAAACCAGGGCAGATTTATCGTGACCCACGCTTCCAACCGCCTTCCAGGATTTCGCGTCCGTTCAATCTTTTCCAGATAACGCAGATAAGCATCTGCTCTTTTGGCTCTTCCGCTTTGACAGGAACTCGTTTCATTTTTTTTTTTTTAACCTTCCAATACGCTTCCAATAAAGCTTAAAAATCAAGAGGACTGGGGAACCATAAAGTTTCATTGCAGCGTAATGAGGTAGACAGGGGCCATCCTTCAAAACTCTGAATAGGAGGAGGGGAAAACCCTCATAGCTGAGTTTGCAAAAACAGACTCCTTATCATGCATTCCTGGTGGCTTGCTCTTGTCTGAGGTTTGTACCTCTCTTGCTTTCCTACAATTCAGTTTCAGGTGGTTTGGGGTGCTCTAAAGCAGTGGGCCTCCCAACCTTTTGGGCACCAGGGACCAATTGTCAGCATACCAACGAACCAACTCCAAACCAGTAAACTCCGAGACAAGCATTTCCTCAAAGTTCCATTTTATTAGAGTTGTCATATTGGCACATCTGGGAAAATCTGAAATCTGAGAGTTTCGGGTTTTCCCTTCCCAAAAGAAAATCAAAGATTCATCCCCCTGCACCCATCGGTCCATCACATGGCCCAATCAAACCACCCTCCCAACTGGAGACATCCAGGGTTCACCAACCTTTCAGATCTCAGGGACCACTAAATTCATAATTTTAAATCCTGCGGACCAGAAATACGATCTGCCTAATGACCGGCTGGGTGGGCGTGGCTAGGTGGTCATGTGACTGGGTAGGTGTGGCCAACTCGATGTCACTCATATCGAGGGGCGCTTCGCTGGCCTCTATTCGCCCCTCCCCTCCCAGCCCTTCCTCGCCTGCCCGCCTGGGCTCCTTAGGGCCTCAACAGGAAGCAGTTGTTGGAGCTAAGTAGCCACTAGGAGAAAGAGTTGGCAAAACAGTCAGCTCAGTTCAAATTGGATCTGACCGAGAAGGAGGCTCAGCAGAAGCACCTCACTGAGGACTAGGAGCATAGGCTTTCCAACAGTCGTGGTATTCAGCTGGTTCACACCGCATCAGGCGTACCAGTAGCAAGGATTTGGTGTGGGTCGCTGAACCAGTATTAAGTTCTGCCTGGCCACACACCCCAACTCGGTCGCCCTCCCATCTAATGCTTGCTCACCCCGCCTGCCTGACGTTCGCCTAAGGTATTTCTTTCTTTTTTTTTTCCCCTCCTGACAATCAGCTGTACATCAGTTGTGCTGGGATTCCCCTTGCTGAGGCCCAGGAAGGCAAAAAATGCCCCTCTGAGAGGCTCTTCTGAGGCCAGGAAGCTCCCAAAATGAAGCTTGGAGGGGTGCTGCGTGTCCCTCCCAGGCTCTGTTTTTTTTCTTCCTGAGCCTCAGAGGAGCCTTAGGGGAGCAAAAACACACACACACACACCCAGAGGCTCCTCTGAGGTAAGTTCTGGCTGGCCACATCCCCTTGCCCAGTCACCGCTGGCTTGCTTGCCACACCCTCCCGATGCTCGCTCACCTGGCCCGCCTGACGCTTTCCCCTTACGGTATTTATATTTTTTCCCTCCCAACAATCAGCTGTTCATACAATCAGCTGTGCCGGGATTCCCCTAGCTTGTCTTACAGCTTCACCCAGGAGGATTCCCTGAGATCCAGGAAGGCAAAACAATGGAGGGAGGGGCACAGCCCCTCTTCCTGAGCCCCCGGAGAGCTTTCTGAGAGCAAAAACACCCCCCCCCAGGAGGCTCCCCTGAGGCCCAGAAGGTGGGGAGTGGCTGCAAAAAAGCAAAAAAAAAAAGGCCATGCCCACCCAGTCACATGGTCACGCCCACCAAGCCACTCCCACAGAACCGGTAGTAAAAAAAATTTGAATCCCACCGCTGCTTTCCAGCAGAGGGAAGATCTGCAGGAGTGCAAGGCCAGGTACCGATGCCTGGAGGCTCAGCGGGCTGAGATGGTCAGCCAGTTTCAGGCTATGTTGCAGTCCCACTGGAATAAGGCCCTCTGGCTCTTCGCCACCAGTGGCCCTCCCCTCCAGCCTTCACCCAAAGCCCCGCCCCAGGAGCCTGAAGCAGACCCCAAGTTGGAATTTCTGCCCCCCTTGTAGCCACACAGAAAGACCCCAAAGGGGGAGACTCTCTGCAGCAACACCAACATTTATTGCATATATCTGGCCCACGGGCCGTAGTTTGAGGACCCCTGACTTAGTGCCATATAAAAAAATGCAAATAATTTTTCTGTGGACCACCAAATTTTTCTCACAGACCGCCAGTGGTCCACGGACCATCAGTTGGCAACCACTGAAGGGTAACATGTCCTTGACTTTTAAGAAAGAATGTTGTTGAGTCTAATTTTCCACCTCTCTATGAAATCCCCCCTCCCAAATTCACTAAAATGTGGCAGCCTCGAAGCCTCCAAGTAAAACATGGCTTCCAAGGCATCAGTTCCCTGGAGACAGCTTTTCCTGCAGACAGGAAGGGGCATGGTTTCACAAGCCTCCTGCATCCCATGGATAGGGCTTCACTTGTTTGCACAGCCTGGTTTCTAGCATGCCACAGATTGTGTGCCGATCTGTGGACCAGACGTTGGGAACCCTTGCTCTAAAACCAAATTAGTCCATTTTTCTGTTAGAAGTCTGTAAAGGTTCTCAGTCATCCAGGTCATGGTTGTCCCAAAGGTGCTTTTTCAGGAGGCAACTGGACTTTCTTATTTTTTTTTTAAGATGTTTTCCTTCTCATCCAAGAAGCTTCTTCA
Source organism: Bungarus multicinctus (assembly GCA_023653725.1). NCBI lineage: Eukaryota > Metazoa > Chordata > Lepidosauria > Squamata > Elapidae > Bungarus > Bungarus multicinctus. The sequence continues at coordinate 123,745,583 of CM042842.1, read as the reverse complement.
GCTTCTTGGGACAACCATGACCTGTGTCAACTCAAAAAACATTTATCTGGTCTTTTAGAGTTGTCAGTAGAAAGGGAGTGGGGGAAGCAATGCATACCTTAAATATTTTCATAGATACAATTGCTAGGCAGCCGAAGCTGTTGGCACACAAGATTATTACTGGAGAGCATGATGGATGACTCGTGGCTATGGAGGTGTCCCATTGGAGAATATACATCCAGAGGTGGGGGAAGACCAGGGTGAAGGGTGAGATGAATGATGCGTCTCAGAGTTGGCTGCACCCAGGTAACGCCGGCATTGTTCACTCCTAACAAATGACTTCTTTTTCAACTCTAAGAGTTGCAGCTAGAGACTCATGATTTGAATGGGGGGGTGGATTGTCAGAGTTCTGACAACCTGGATGACTGAGAATCTTTACAGATTTTTAGCTATACAATTTGGGAAGAACACCCTTTGAATGGTGTTGGAGTAGGAATGGATTTCCAGAGGAAAAATTGCAGACTACAGGAACCAGGAGCACCACTCAGATGACCCTGACAACACAGATAAACCTCCAAGTGGCCTCCACGACCCTCTAAAAGGATGCAAATAACCAGCTGTCTACAAGCAGTGGTGGGTTTCCAAATTTTTTCCTACCAGATGTGCGGTTATGAGCGGTTCTATGCGCTTGCTCTTCGTGCTTAGGGCTCAAAGATTGACCTCTGTCTGAATGCTGGTGAGCTGAGCTGTTTTTTTAGTTCAGCTGAGGCACGGCAATCTGCTCTGCCACGCAAATCAGCTGAACTAAAAAACAAGGGAATATAGGAGAGATAACAGTGGGGGCGGGGCGGAGCCAGTCAGAGGTGATATTTGCCAGTTCTGCAAACTAGTCAAAATTTCTGCTACCAGTATGCCAGAACTAGTCCGAACTGATTGAATGCCACCTCTGTCTGCAAAGAATATAAATCAGATAATCAGATAATCAGAGTTGGAAGGGACCTTGTAGGTCATCTAGTCCACCCCCCCCCCCACCCAAGCGGGAGACCCTACACCATTTCTGACAAATGGCAGTCCAATCTCTTCTTGAAAGTCTCAAGCGATTGTGCTCCCACAACTTGCTTTTAGTTTAGAAGTTTTCAATCTGCATTTTATTTTGGAAGGGAAGAAGGAAGGAAGGAAGGAAGGAAGGAAGGAAGGAAGGAAGGAAGGAAGGAAGGAAGGAAGGAAGGAGGATCATGCTTTCATTTTAGAAATTTTTTCAGTCTGCATTTTATTTTGGAATCCTTCCATTCCCCACTTATCCTGTCAGAGCTGAAGAAGTTTCTTGGATGAGAAGCAAAATGTCTTCAAAGGAAGAAACGAGAAAGTCCAGTTGCCTCCTGAAAAAGCACCTTTGGGGTTTCCTGTTAGAGATGTGCAAAAAAAGCTGCAGCAGTTTTTTTTAAGACAACTACTCACAATGTGAGTTTGACAATATTTGTCAAATATCACAACATTTGAAGGGCCGCCACAAAGAAGAGGGGGTGGGGATCAACCTATTTGCCAAAGCACCCGAAGGCAAGACAAGGAGGAATGGATGGAAACTAATTAAGGAGAGAACCAGCCTAGGACTAAGGAGAAATTTCCTAACAGTAAGAACAATGAACCAGTGGAATGGCTTGCCTTCAGAAGTTGTGAATGCTCCAGCACTGGCAGCTTTTAAGAAGAGATGGGACAGCCAGGGGTGGGATTCTACCAGTTCACACCTATTCGCTAGAACCGGCTGTTAACATTCTAAGCAGTTTGGAGAACCGGTTGTTAGAAGAAATTCCTGGCCTAATCCTGTAAGGAAGGCAGGAAGGAAACATTCTGGTGTTGCTTACAGAAACTACCTCACCATTAGCCCTTATTCTTGGAAGGACTAGACTTCCTGTCTCAGGAACTTCTTTGGAGTTTTTTTCCCCTCCTTTGCTGGTACTTTGCTTGTGTGGAGTGACCCTTCAAAGTTACAATGGCACTGAAAACACTTACAACTGTTGCAGCATCCCCACAGTCATGAGAGGCCAGGTGAGGAGATGCGTGCCTCGATGTGAGTGATATTGAGTTGGCCACACCCAGCCAATAACATGACCACCAAGCCACGTCCGCCAGTCACATGACCACCAAGCCACACCCACCAACTAAGCCACATCCACAGAACGGTTGTTAAAATATTTGAATCCCACCCCTGGGGACAGCCACTTGTCTGAAATGGTATAGAGTTTCCTGTTTGAGCAGGGGGGTGGTCTAGAAGACCTCCAAAGTCCATTTCAACTCTGTTATTCTGTTCTGCTATTCTGTAATTCCAGTGTTTCTATTCCATCTTTTTCCTCAACCTGAGCAATTTTAGGACATCAGGACTCCAACTTCCAGAATTCCCCAGGCAGAGGTCTTAAAATTGCCTGGGTTGATAAACACTGCCTGTTCACTAGTTTTTGTGGTGTTTAATTTGCTCTCAAACTCAATTTGTCAGGGAAGAAACAGAATACAGAATAGAATAAACAGAGTTGGAAGAGACCCTCAGAGGTCTTCTAGACCAACCCCCTTTTCATTCCCATCAAATGGCTGTCCAATCCTTCAGTGATGGAGCACCCACGACTTCTGGCGACAAGCCATAATGTTGGAGGTGCAGCAGCGGTGTTTGTAAGCAGTGGAAAGGGTGGAAATTGTAAGATTTCTATCAAGGATTTTGGAATTCCATTCCAGAATATGAACCTCAGCTGCATGGAGACAGAGAAGGAATAATGGATGGAAACTGAACAAGGAGAGATTCAACCTAGAAATAAGGAGAATTTTTTTTTCAGTGAGAACAATCAACCCATGGAACAGAAGTTATGTTCGGAAGTTGTGGGAGCACCATCACTTGAGACTTTCAAGAAGAGATTGGACTGCATTTGTCAGAAATGGTGTAGAGTCTCCTGCTTGGGTGGGGGGGATTGGACTAGATGACCTACAAGATCCCTTCCATCTCGGTTAATCTGTTAGAGGCTTTTCTGTAAATAGAAAAGACAGCTTCTTATTTTATTTATTTTTATTTATTTTTAATTACATTTATATGCCGCCCTTCTCCGGAGACTCAGGGCGGCTTGCAGTCTATGGAGCACCATGCTAGGTGCTCAGCAATAGCCTTCATTCCATTGTATATGCCTGCTTATTACTAGGGCTTTTTGGCCCCCTCAAGAGGCATTTTTACAAAGTCAGCTTATTGCCCCCAATAATCTTGGGTCCTCAAGAAGATGGAAGCTTCTTCCTTCCATCTTCCCATATGTTGGTGTTGTTAGTCACAAAGTCATGTCCGAATGCTTCGCGACCCCATGGACAACGTTCCTCCAGGCCTTCCTGTCCTCTACCATCCCCCGGAGTCCATTTAAGCTCACGCCGACTGCTTCAGGGACTTCATTGAGTCACTTAATTCTCAGCCATCCCCTTTCCCATTCTCCTTATACACACACACACACACACACACACACTTAATTAAGAATTGTGGTGATGCAGAGTCATACTGCAGACCCAGAAGATTGCAGATTTTTTTCCATGTTGGCTCCGTCCCCAGCTATGAAGTCTGATGTTAAGGACATCTGGCATCGAAGGACAAGAAGGAAGTCACAAGAAGGTCTTGCAAGATCAGATTTCTCCTTTTAAGGTCACAACACTCTCTTCTGCATTGATCCCTGCAGAGGATTACCCATTGTCTTTGACTTAAAGTATATTTGACTAAAACACATGAAGAACGGTTGCAGGAACTGGGTATGGCCAGTCTAGAGAAAAGAAGAATTTGAAGAGACATGATATTCAAAGATTACGCTTAGAGGTTCTGCTATGGCAGTGGATAGCTTTTTAAAGAAGTAGGCACATATTCTGTCTGGTCCAATAGATAGAGATGGTTTTAGATTGCGTAGTGCTTTTTCAACATTGTCTTCTGTAAAATTGATATGTATTAGATCATTGTAGTTGTCTGTGGTTCGACTAGGAAATACTGGGCATGATCCATTGCTGTTTACAAATACTGAGCCAAGAATATGTTAAAGAGGTTGGCTTTAATGGTGTCATCATTGCAGTCTTTACCATTAGGTCCTTTCAAGGGTGGGATGGACCTTGAGTCTTTTAGTTTGTTGTTTACAAAATTGTAGAAAGCACAGGTGGAATTGGTGCATAGAAGGTTTTCCTCTTGTTTAATGTGATAATTGGTGCATTCAGTCTTTATCTGATGGCATAAATTTTTGTATCGGCTTTTGAAGTTGGCAATGTGACCAGATTTGTTGTTCTGCCAGAGTGATCTCTTTTTTGGATTGAAGCTTCCTTATTGTTATGGGTAATCTGTTTTTTTTGTTTGTTTGTTTGTTTGTTTTGGGAGTTGTTGTTGGTACATATAGTTTGATGACTCTTTTGACTTCAAGTAAAAATATGTTGTAATGATCTTCAACAGTATTGCATCCAGTGAATAGAGATTGCCAATCAAGAGATGAGAGATCGTTGTCTATAAGATCATAGTTGCTTTTTTTGAAGTTATAATTGGGGATTACGTCATTGTGATGATTTTTGTGTGAGCGTATGTTGAGACAAAAGTCAATCATATTGTGATCACTGTTGGAAAAGGGTTCTTTAGTTTGTATTCTGTAAATTAAATTCAAACTATTGAAGAAGGTAAGATCAAGGCAGTTGTTAAGTCGAATATTGTTGGTTACTACTTGTTCCAGTCCCAGATTTGTAACAGCATTGTAGAAGGTTGCATGTATGGGTTCAGTTGTACATTCATTTAGGGTCCAGTTAATATGAGGTAGATTGAAGTCACCAAGAAAGATACAATCATGTGGGCAGGATGTTGCCCATGTTAGTAGTGAATTTAGCTTGTTTACATGTTCGATGTCATAATCAGGTGCTCTGTAACATAGTAAGAATCAAAATGTGATAACAGTGAGAACAATTAACCAGTAGAATGGCTGGCCTTCAGAAGTTGTGCTCCATCACTGTAAGTTTTTAAGAAGAGACTGGACAGCCATTTGTCTCAAATTGTATAATGTCTCCTGCTTGACCAGCAGGTTGAACTAGAAGACAGCTAAGGTCTGTTGGAAGAAATGTCCTTCTGGGTTCAGTTCCAAGTGGGGAAAAAGACACTGGAGTCATGGAAGTTGCTTGGAAATAAGGTTTAATGGTGGACAGGATCATATGCCTTGGAGCTCTTGGGCGAAGAAAAAAAGGGAAGAAATGCTGAGTGTACCTGGGTTTTATGCCCTCTGTTGGGATTTGAATTTGAGCTTGTATTCTAATTGGTTGTCAGACTCCCATGGGGCCATGTAGGGGCAACTCTGTAGGCTGTCCTGAGTCCCAAGCTTGGTTGTATAGCTCTTTGATTTCTTAGTGGTCTCCTATCCAAACAAATCTGATATGATTCTGCTTAGTTGTTGTCTTCTCCTCCTCCTTCTCCTCCTCCTCCTTCTTCTTCTCTAAGAAAAGATTAACCATTTTCTCTGCATTATTATTCCTCCTCTTCCTCCTCCTCCTCCTCCTCTTCTTCTTCTCTTTCTCCTTCTCCCCCTCCTCCTCCTCCTCCTTCCTCTTCTCTCTTCTCCCTTCTCCTCCTTTAACTGAAGCTATGAATTTAAGTCCTTTCCAATTTTACACAGCACCCAATTACTTCATCTAATATTTTTCAAACTCAGCAACTTAAGATGCCTGGACTTCAACTCCCAGAATTCCCCAGACTGACTGAGAAATTGAAAAATATTGATCTACATGGATAATCATTCCTTAGAATTTCTCTCCCCCCACCACCCACCCCTAATAATTAGCTCTATTCTGTTTAGGACTTTTTTTTTCTAGGATCACCAGAGGTCAGCTTGGTGCTGACATCTGCTGAGACAATGCAAAACAGCAGTGGGAATTCACAAAAAAATACCACTTCCTAAAACAATCTTAGCAAAAAAAATTGAAAGGGCATTCATCCACAAATCTTACCTCTTTGGGTTTTGTTTTTTTTTAATGGGCAATGGGGCTTGAAGATTTTCTACCAGGAAGAAAAGAACGAAGGCAAACACAGAATTACTTGTCAGATGCTTTGAAACATAGGAAATGCTGGAAACTGAAAATAACGTATTCCTTTGCTTAAAAGAGGATATAGTCCTGTGATGAGACTTCAGGGAAAATTTGATAAGCTCCCCCCAGGAAGTCACTGACCAAGGTTGTTTTTTTATGTGGAAATATAATTCTTCTGACCTGCATGAGAATATTTTTCTATAGCTTTTCAGCCAAAATCATAATACAAGTAGTTGACAGTTAGAAAAGACAACCCTAATTTCAGATATAGGAACTAACCATACATACTAAATACATGATATCATCTATCTCCAGTCTACAACACAGTCCTTTCAACAGTTCCAAGAAGGCTCCACACCAATTTCCACCACCATCGGATGGCAGAGGCAAATCTCCAGGTGGCCTCAATATCTCTCTAAAACAGGGGTCGCCAACCTTTTGGAACTCAAGGACCACCAAACTCATAATTTTAAATCCTGGGGACCACTAATGTGAATTTTGACTGATGGTGGCTTGTTGACATTGGAGAGAGAGAGAGAGAGGGAGGGAGAGATCTGATCTAACTGCTCTCTCTCCCTCTCTCTCATACACACAGACACACACACAAACACACAGAGGCAGGGGTGGGGTTCAAATTTCTTAACAACTGGTTCTGTGGGCGTGGCCTAATTTGTGGGTGTGGCTTGGTGGTCATGTGACTGGCTGGACATGGCTTATATGTAAATATTATAAATATTTATGTAAATACTGAATTTTTTATTTAAAAAAGAACAACTTTTACACAAAATCAGGCAAAATACGTAGGCAGATTGAGTTGCTTGCAGAATCACAGATTCACTCACAGATCCACCTTTCTGATATCTGCTACCTTAATCTGTGACATAAAATTTGCTTGCAAGCAAACTCACAAAATTAACTCACAATACACCATGTATGTAAATATTGAATTTTTTATTTTAAAAAAGAGCAACTTTTACCCAAAATCAGGCAAAGCAGGCAGGCAGATTGAGTTGCTCACAGAATCACTGTTTCTGCCATTGGCTATCTGAGTCTAGACTCTATAGAACCTTCAGTCCTAAGGGAGGTTAGGCTCTGCTTAAAAGCAGAGCTGAAGATCTAAAGATTAGCTAGAAAGCAAGAAATCCAACTGTTTCCTGCTTTCTAGCTAATCTAAATCTCCCACCACAGCAGAACAGCTGATAGTTGGGAGGGAAAAATGGGAAAATAGCAACTTAGCAGGTAAGGATTAAGTGGACAGGGAGGGTTCCTACGGGCCATGTGGGCAGCGCAGCCTTGTGTTCCCACGCAGCCTGGATTAATTGCTTTCAGGGATGCTCTGGGGGTGACATTTCTCTGCGGACCACCAAAATTTTCTCACGGACCAGCCGTGGGCCGCAGCCCACCAGTTGGCGACCACTGCTCTAAAAGGATGCAAATAACCAGCTGTCTGCAAGGAATATACAGTAAATCCTTCCATTCCCCATCATCCTGTCAGAGCTGAAGAAGCTTCTTGGATGAGAAGTGAAACACCTTCAAAGAAAAACAAGGAAGTCCAGTTGCCTCCTAAAAAAAGCACCTTTGGGATAAATCATGGTTATTAAGCAAATCTGGTTTCCCCCATTGACTTGGCTGGTCGGAAGCCAACTAAGAAGGTTGCAAATAGTGCTGGACTAGAGACCTCCAAGATCCCTTCCAGCTCTAGTCTGATTCTGAGGACTATCCAGAATAGGGGGTCAAGGCCCAGATTTCGTTCCCATAACCAGTTATCCAAGAGAGCCTTTCCTTGGTATCCAATCAGGGGTGGGATTCTACCAGTTTGCACCTATTCACTAGAACCAGTTGTTAACATTCTAAGCAGTTCGGAGAACCAGTTGTTAGAAGAAATTACTGGCCTAATCCTGTAAGAAAGGCAGGAAGGAAACATTCTGGTGTTGCTTATAGAAACTGCCTCTGTGTTAACCCTTATTACATTCTTGGTAGGACTAGACTTCCTGTCTCAGGAACTTCTCTGGAGTTTTTTTCCCCTCCTTTGCTGGTACTTTGCTTGTGTGGAGTGACCATTCAAAGTTACAATGGCACTGAAAAAAGTGACTTATGGCCATTTTTCACACTTACAACTGTGCAGCATCCCCATAGTCATGAGAGGCCAGGCGAGGAGAAACATGCCTCGATGTGAGTGATGTTGAGCTGGCCACACCCAGCCTGTCACATGACCACTCCAAGCCACACCCACAAATTAAGCCAAAAAATTTGAATCCCACCCCTGTATCCAATCTACTATTAAGTTCTGCAGCTCCAATTCCTGAAGAGGGAACTTATCAGACACAGCTCTAAATGATTTTATCTTACACAGCATTATCCATGTCTGGTTCTTTTCTTACCCTTTTTCTGCTGAGAAAAGCAGTTTATTTGCCACAAGAGAAGTGAAATGTACTCACCACAACTCTTCCTATGTTCTTTCCTAGACCAAACAGTGTTTCTTTGCAGTCGCAATAGAGTTGTTTATCAGCAACTCTGTCTGTTTGATATTACTGTGACAAACTGGGTTATCTTTTTTCAGAATGGAAGGGATTCGTATCAGTCTGTTCAGCAACTAAAACTAGGAAGCATTTTTTTCAGGCTTTCAAAACAAACTCGTTTACAGGGGCATATTTTTTCCCCTTTATTTTTATTTTTTCAGATCAGAAATTTAAGCCATCCTTCTGGTGCATGCTAAACCTTTAGATTAGAATTATGCATAAAGCTAAGCATTGGTCTTCGCTTTTCATCAAGTTTTGTTCCTTTAACAATCAGGTTGTTTTTTCTATTCCTTCTCCGTCAGCTGTGCCGTCAAAGCAATACTCCAGAGTGCTTTAAAGTTAATTTAGATCACTCTGAAGTGGCCAAGGATATTAATTCTTATATGTCTCATTTCTTCCTGCCAACCTGCTGATTTCAGACTGCCAATGAAAGGAATGAATTCTCTAAGGGGTTCATTGATGCAACATTAGGTCTGCTTCTCTCCTATTGGATAGCCCTTCTCTCTCTCTCTCTCTCTCTCTCTCTCTCTCTCTCTCTCTCTGTGTGTGTGTGTGTGTATGTGTGTGTGTGTGTGTGTGTGTGTTGCAAAAAACTCAGCGACCACCAGATGGAAGCACACAAACCCAAAACTTCCCTTTCTAGCCCTCTGGGGGTCAGATGGATGCTTGCAACTCAGATACAATGCCATTCTGCAAAGCCCATCAAGGCAAACCATTGTCGAAGTACTTGTACAACAAGAGGACATTTACGCATTGTCTAGCCACGTCTTTCATAATTTTGAAACCACCACAATCCACCCATAGACATTTCATTAGATGGTCTTACTTCTTTGGAACAAATATTGAAAGCAATCTCTTCTCTGTGTTTGGTCCCATTCCTGGATCCTTCCTGGATACTCATTTCAACTCATCACAATATCTCAGCCTGGGTTGAATTAAAGATTGGTTTTATGACATACAATTGGAGGGTGGATGATTGGCCCAAGTCACCCATCTGGTTTTCATGCTTAAGGCAGGACTAGAATTCACATTCTCCTGTTGATTGGTCCAAAGTCACTCAGCCAGCTTTCATGCTAATGTGGAACTAGAACTTCCTGCTTTCTAGCTTAGTACCTTCACCAAACTGGAAAAAACATGAAAAGGGGGCAGGATTTTGATCATGCAGCTCCAGCTACTATCTTGATTTTTTTGACCCTACATTCATCTGATTTTTTTCCATTTACTCTGAAACAAATGCCTGCCTTCATTCTTTTTTTTTTTTAATTATGATATAAAATACAAAAATGCAAAAGAAAATAGCAAGAAAAATAGGGGGAGAGAAAAAGAAAGGGAAAAGTGTAGGAAAAAGAGGAAAAAGAAAGAAAAGCCATTGACTTCCAACTCCCTTTGATGCGGTAGAATAAGATAATAACATGAAACCTTGATTTTTTACTTTTACGTAATAGTATAAACTAGCCATTTCTCTAACAACAAACCTATCTAAATGATAAAACCCGAAATCAATATTATTATTTTTTTTCCACCTTGAGCACAAAGTTCAGAAGCAGTTTCCAAGTAGAAACAAAAGTAATTGTGGCTTTTTTCTTGAATCAAAGCCGTCCATTGAACCATCTTTGCTAACTCCATCGACTTTTGTAGCCATTCATCCATGTAGGAATCAAAATGTCCTTCCGTTTTGGTGCAGAAAGTAATCTTGCTGCCATCAACATATATAGCACCAAATTCCCCCCCCCACCCCCCAAAAAATTCCAAGTCTTTTTCCATTAAAAATAAAAGTTTCTGATTTTTTATCTTCATATTCACTTTGAGAATCTCCTGTATTAGGATGCCTGCTTTCTCATTCTTCATATTTAACATAAATTAACTATTTATAAATGCTGGTATAAAATCTCTCTTTGAGTCCCAGCATTCCGCCTGTTCTCATCACCAAGAAGACAATAGAGATGAATTCCTAGGAGACCTTCTAAGTAACACAGAAGTGTGAACCATTTCAGCCTTAAACGTTCCTGCTATCTGAATTGTCCATCAATGTTAGTGTAAATATTTACACACCCCAGTTGGAGTCAATGAAATTGCACACCTGTCAACCTCTTATTGCTCTCTAAAGCATAGTAGTGCTACACTCAAGATTTAACCAGTTCGGATTGCCGATGGGTGAGAATGTCAGTGGTTCTTCTTTAAAATAAGCCAAATGGGGAAATCTCTCCAGGGAATCAAATGGGATCTGAGAGATTCTCCCTCTTCTAAGTTGCTTCGCTTCAGTGGTGACATTTGTGCTCACTGTTGTCACAAAAGCCAATTCAGTTACAGAACAGAAGGAAAGAATTGATTCTCTGAAGCAAGAAGCAACAAGAAGCAATGAGAGCTCCCCAGAGGGAGATCCAACATTTTATTTTATTTATTTTTATTTGTCAATTGCTTACAAGGTAATAGGTATAAGTAAAAACATAGTTATGAATACATGGATACATATAAGAAAAAGAAATAAATAAAAGAAACAATAGGACAGGGACAGTAGGCACATTGGTGCGCTTATGCACGCCCCCTACAGATCTCTTAGGAAAGAGGTGAGATCAATAGTAGACAGTCTAAGGGTAAAGTTTGTGGGGTTTGGGGAAGAAACCACAAAATCAGGTAGAGTACTCCAGACACTGACCACTTTGTTGCTGAAGTCGTATTTCCTGCAATCAAGTTTGGTGCGATTAACCTTGAGTTTGTATCTATTGTGTGCTCTTGTGTTGTTATGGTTGAAGCTGAAATATTCATTGACAGGTAGGACATTGCAATTTATGATTTTATATACTATACTTAGATCAGACCGAAGGCGGTATAGTTCTAGGTTTTCTAGGTCTAGAATTTCGAGTCTGGTGGCATAAGGTATTCTGCAACGAGAAGCGGAGTGGAGAACTCTTCTTGTGAAATATTTCTGGACTTTCTCAACTGTGTTAATATCAGATACATAATGTGGGATTCCAGGCTGATGAGCTGAAACTAAGGAGGCATTTCCTGACATTGAGAATGATTAATCAGAACAACAGTTGGAAGGGATTTTGGAAGTCTACTAATCCAACCCACTGCTCAAGCAGGAAACAATATATGATTTCAGGCAAATGGTTGTCCCATCTGTTAAAAACCTCCAGTTTTGGAGCACCCACAACTTCTGGAGGCAAGTCATGATTAATTGTTCTAGTTGTCAGGATATTTCTCCTTACTTCTAGGTTGCTTCTCTTCTTGATTAGTTTCCACACATTGCTTCTTGCTCTGTTCTCAAGAGCTTTGGGTAACAGCTTGACTCCATCTTCTTTGTGGCAGCCCCTGAGATATTGAAACATTGCTATCATTCATTCATTAAATCAGACATACCCAATTCCAGCAACTATTCTTTATAGGGTTTAGTCTCCAGTCCTTGTTACTCTACTCTGCCCTCTTTCTAGAGTCTCAGCATCTTTTTTACATAGTGGCAACCAAAACTGGATGCAATATTCCAAGTGTGTTCTTAACCCAGGCGTTATAATGTGCTATAACCCTTCACATGATCTTAATTCTATCCCTCTATTAGGCAGCCTAGGACTGTGTTGATATAATGGGACAAACAGTTCCATAATAGCTTGGTCCATGCCATGTAAGGTTTTATAAATCTCAAGCAACACCTTGAAATGGACCCAGAAGCAAACTAGCACCCAAATACATTTTGTGGAGCAAAGGTGTCAGGGCAGCAAACTCTATTTGCAGGCATTATAGCAAATGAGATAGGCGAGTCAGAACAAGTTTCAAGGATGCCAGTGAAAGTCAAAAGCAGTTTTTCTATCCAAAAAATTCTGTTTTGCTCAGAGAAGCAGAGAAGGAATAGAGCAACATCCTACAAATACGAATATGAATACAAAAACTGTTACTTGTACAAAATGGTGGTGCTCTCCTGACATTCTGAACCCTAAAAACTACTACACCATAATACAGGTAGTCCTCAACTTATGACCACAATCGAGGCCAACATTTCTGTTGTTAAGCGAGACAGTTGTTAAGTGAATTTTGTCCCATGTTATGACTTTGCTTGCCATAGTTGTTAAGTGAAACATTGCAGTTGTTTATTAGAAACATGTTTGTTAAGTGAATCTTGCTTCTTCATTGACTTTGCTTGTCAGAAGATCACAAAAGGGAATCCCATGACCCCGGTACACTGCAACTGTCAGAAACATGAGTCAGTTGCCAAGCGTCTGAATTTTCATCAAATGATCACAGCCATAAGAGTGAAAAAACAGTCATAAGTCACTTTTGTCAATGCTGTCGTAACTTCAAATGGTCAGTAATGGAATACTGCATCCAATTTTGGTTGCCACAGTATAAAAAGTATGTTGAGACTCTAGAAAGAGTGCAGAGAAGCAACAAAGATTATTAGGGGGCTGGAGGTTAAAACATATGAAGAATGGTTGCTGGAACTGGGTATGTCTAGTCTAGTGAAGAGAAGGATTATGTCATGCCCCTGTTGGAATCTGATTCCAAGGGGGAGGTCAAGCAGCTGACAGGGAGTGAGAATGTGGCTCTGGTGGTTGTGGAAAAAACTGGGGAAGGGCAAACTCTGGCTGCTCAGAACAGGGGAGAGGTAGAGCAAGGTAGAGGGAATTCAGAGGAAGATCCAGGTTCACCCCCTCTTCATCCTAGGGAGAAGGGAGCAACGTGAGTTGCGTGGCTTATGGGGGAGAAAAGGGCCCTGATTCCCTTCATTAGCTGCAGCTGGGAAAACAGTGTTTAAAAAGCAAGCTATGCACAGCAAAGTTGCTGGAAGCAAACCATGAAATGTCTTTGTTTGTCGAGGCTTATCTGGTTTCCTGGTGTCTTCTCAACTGTGTGTGTTTTGTTGGCCTTTGAATTCTGCAATTCCTTCTCCTGCCCTGTCCAGTTAATTGCTGTGGTTTGTGTGGATTTTTATTTACAGTTTGTATGTACTTTGTTTTCGGACTGAATTTCCTCCATTTAAAGACTCTTCTTGGGAGAGTTTTTCTCCAGCCAAAGGTAACCTGGACATTGGGGGCAAAGTTGGAGGTATTAAAGGGACTTTTCTTACTTTTTTATTTATTTATTTATTTATTTGTCAATTGCTTACAAGATATTAGGTATAAGTAAAACATAGTTATGAATACATGGATACATATAAGAAAAATAAAATATAAAAGAAACAATAGAACAGGGATGGTAGACACGTTGGTGCACTTATGCACGCCCCCTACAGGCCTCTTAGGAAAGGGGTGAAGTCAATAGTAGACAGTCTAAGGTTAAAGTTTTTGGGGTTTGGGGAAGAAATCACAGAGTCAGGTAGAGTATTCCAGACACTGACCACTCTGTTGCTGAAGTTGTATTTCCTGTAATCAAGTTTGGTGCGATTAATCTTGAGTTTGTATCTATTGTTTGCTCTTGTGTTGTTATGGTTGACTATAGATGATAGATAGATAGATAGATAGATAGATAGATAGATAGATAGATAGATAGATAGATAGATAGATAGATAGATAGATAGATAGATAGATAGACAGACAGACAGACAGACAGACAGACAGACAGACAGACAGACAGACAGACAGACAGACAGACAGACAGACAGAGATGATAGATAGGACAGATAAACTATTGCTAAGGCAAAGAACTAATTTTGCTATTCTCTTTATCCTTCATCCTGTTTAAGAAGTAAAAACAAAGCCATACAATGTGCTTTAGAACTGGTTCCAAAAAAGGTTCATTAAAGCATGCCAAAATATCAACATAGTCCTCTCTTGCACAATTTCCTCTTTTCTCAGGATTTTGCTACGGTGATATGTTCCCAGGAAAAGACACGGCTGCTTTGATAAGGTGCAGCCAGGAGTTCTCACAGCAAAGCTCTTTTTTTTTTTCAGAATTAAATCTAAAAAAAGAAATCCCCTTGCCAGGGAAGAGCTGATAAGCATTTGATTCCAGTGAAAATGAAGACATAAACCGATTTACAAGGAAGCTGCTGCGATCTGTATCACTAATTAAATAAGCAATGAACTGAATATTGCTTGGAATTCAAAGGTCACTCTCTCTTCAGGGCATCCGTTCCTAACAGCCAGTTTAGAGACAGGCAGTCCAATTTACGCCTTGATAGATAATGATCTGGGCATTCACAAGAGATCTTTAATTTCCTAGTGATGAAAATTTGTCTGTTCTAATGTTCAGAGTGATCTATCTTCCAGAGCATTGGAACTATTGCCAAATGTGCCAGCCCAGTAAGCCTGTACATGCTACCAGGATCCCTTTGAGGGTTTTTTTTTTCTTTTGGTTTTTGCTCTGGCACCAAGAATTTCCACTAAAATGTGAAAAAAAAAATCATGGCTGCTTCCTAGAACAGAGGAGCAGAAAACATGGAAAATATTGTTGTGGTTTGCTGGCAGCTGGTGCAAATGGCAGCAGAATTGGACAGTGAGGAAGAACGGGGACCAGCCCGGGAGTCTGAAGAGGACTTGGATGAGGGTCCTGCATCCGATGCAGAGATGGGACCAGGACCATCTGAGACTGGGGTGCTGCGTCTGGAGCCTCTGGAATCTGGCAGCAGCGAGGCAGAGGACCCAGGGAGCCTGTTCCCAGTATGCGAATGTGCAGAGCTGCTAGAAGGCAAGAGCAGCTGAAACAAAAGGGGTGACTTGGGAGTAAGGCTGGGAGGTGATGGCCCCTCCCATAAGGTATAAAGGACAGGCAAAGATGACGAAACCTTTGCAGGAAGCAAAGTCGTTCGTTCGGTACAGATTCATTCATGAAGCTGTTTGTACTTCAGTTGTTGTTTTTTTTCTAGTTCATTTGATACTTCTGTTACTGGTGGCACTTCACAGAAAAGAAAGGTGGGTGCTTACCTTGAGGGACTGTTTGAGATTAATTCCGGCTGGGAATGAAAACAATTCCCAGCATTGCAATAAAATAAGTCTTGTTTTTAATAATAAGCATGTGCGTAGTTCTGGTCTAGGAAGCCTTGGTCAGAACAAATATCTCTTTGCTCATATAGGTAGTTCTCAACCCACAATCAAATTTCTGCAGCATTTCAATTGCTTAGCAAGGCAGTTGCTGGGTTGCACCCAATTTTAATGAGCCACAATTGTTAAGCAAATCACTGTGGTTGTTAAATGAATCAGGCAGTCATTACGCAAATCCAGTCTTTCCCCATTAACTTTGCTTATTGGAAACTAGTTAGGAAGGTTGCAAGTAGGAATCCCATGACCCTAAGATGCTGCAACCATCATAAATACAGGTAAACCTCGACTTACAATCACAATTGAGCTCCAACATTTCTGTTGTTAAGTGAAAAGAGAGGGTTTTGCCCCATTTTGTGACCTTTCTCGTCACTGTTGTTTGTTAAGTGAATCACTGCAACTGTTAAGTTGGTTGTCAGGATTCCAGCAATCACTCTAATTAAATCATGAATCTCGAGCCAAACTTCAAAAAACTTCAAAGGATTCATTAGAGGCGACATACTGGCACTGCCCTGTATGAAGCCAACTCTGGCATACGTCATTTACAGTCCCCGGTGACCCTCAAAATCTTTTTTACATCATGACTTGCAACACAAATATAGAGGCAGGATGAGGTTCAGCAACGGGGAAGCAAATTCCATGCCAATAGCGTATTCTGTCAACTCAACGATGGATGAAGACCATCCCATTGTGAATTGCAATGCTTTCAATTGCAATTCTGAATCTACGTCTACGAAATTCCCTCCAACTCAAAGGAAAATACAATGGAGTAGATTTGAATCCGAGCAGGCTGCTTACCCATAGCCTAAAAATACCCCACCACGTTAGCAGAATAAGAAAGCTGTTCTCCTTTCCTTCAGTGGCAAATCCTGAAAGTCAAAAGCCCAGTAAAAAAAAGTGATAACGTTCTTCCTTTTGTATGCATAGATGTAAGCTGGGCAAAAGGAAGAATTAAGAGCCTTCCACAAATCAAATGCAAATCTGCAGTGTGACTTGGCAGATTTTAAGATGCACCGACAGAAATAGAGTTTGCAAATTATGCGCACTAATAATTCCGCGCTGTTTTGCATTAGTTAACCCTCCTTTTTTTAAAAACAACTTTAGGCTCCATACTTTAAGAAAAAGTTAGGGGCTGATCCTCGCTTCCCTAAATACAACATAGCATGCTCCATTAATTATTTTTCTACACCAAGCCCTCCTGATGTTCCTTTGTTTTCATCCCCATTGGCCAGAAGCCGCTCAACTGCATCTTTAACCATTTCAATTATAAAATAATCAGGGTTTTTTTTCCCACTCTTCGCTTGAAACAAGGTCAAGAGAAGTTAGTCAGGGTCAAGAGAGGTCATCTTTCTTCTCCATTCTGTATTGGTGGGATTGCATCCTCAGTACAATATTGTAGGGATTGCCCTTGGCTTCCAACTTTCCCTCTAGTGACCCTTCAAAGTTACAATGGCACCAAAAAAAAAGTGATTTATTAAATGGATTCTTTTATTTTTTAAAAAAATCTATTTGTTGCAGAAATGGCTAGTTCAAACTATTATGTAAAAGTAAAAATGTTTGATGTTAATGCCTTATTTTACTACACCGAAGGGAGTCGGAAGTCAATGCCTTTTCAGTTTCCATCCATTATTCCTGGTCTGACCTTCAGGTGCTTTGGAAAATAGGTTGGCCCCTCCCTCTCTGTGGCAGCCCCTCAAATATTGGGAGACTGCTACCATGTCATGCCCACTGGGCATGGCTAGTCTAGTGGAGAAGGACCAGGGGAGACATGACAACAGCCTACCAATATTTGAGGGGCTGCCGCAGAGAGGAAGGAGTCAAGCTATGTTCCAAGGCACCTGAAGGCCAGACAAGGAATAATGGATGGAAACTGAACAAGAGATTCAATCCGGAAATAAGGAGGAATTTTCTGACAATGAGAACAATCAACCCATGGAACAGAAGTTGCCTTCAGAAGTTGTGGGAGCTTCACGACTGGAGGCTTTCAAGAAGAGATTGGACTGCCATCTGTCAGAAATGGTGTAGGATCTCCTGCTTGGGTGGGGGGTTGGGCTAGATGACCTACAAGGTCCCTTCCAACTCTGTGAATCTGTATCTGAGTCCCTTTTCTTTCTCTTCCCCTTTTCCTTCCCTATGTTTCCTATTATATTTATTTTTGTATTTTATTCATATGCTGTATTATAAACTAATAAAATTCTTGTTAATTTTTTTTTTTTTAAAGTGATTGACGATCATTTTTTGCACTTACAACGGTTGCAGGTCACGTGATCAAAATTTGGAGGCCTGGCAATTGGCATGTACTTAGGACGGTTGCTGTGTCCCAGGTATCATGTGATCCCCTTGTCTGACCTCCCGAGCAAACAGAGTCAGTGGGGAAGCCAAATTCTTTTAACAACTGTGCTACTGACAACAACTTCAGGACGGTGGCAGGAATGGTTGCAAAATGAGGCGAAATTCACTCTCAATGTCTGTCTTGCTAAGCAATGGAAATTTTGGGCTTAATTGTGGTCGCGCATTGTAGACTACTTTTATTTAGCTCTGAATGCCACATTTGAAGGTGTTCTGTCTTTAAAATTGCTGGCTGAATATAAAGACAGACAGACAACTCTACAAAGGCTTCCAAAGAAAGTTTCTTTATTGGATCACAAGGCATTCTCAAGGTGTAACTCACAGTTATGCCAAGATTCATCTAATGTCCAACTCTTTGCATAGCTGACTTCATAGTGTGAAAATATAGTGATCCTCATCCCATAATGATGGAGCAAAGAGTGAGACACCAGCATGAAGCTGGGGTGCAGGCAAGAGTAAAGGAAATTCCCCCAACCCAACCCAGGGTCAATTCAATGACCAATCAGGATTACAGATGTGACCACATGACATGAACTACATTTCCCAGGATGCATTAACTACATTTACCATGAGGCATTCCCTTAAGGGGTCAGCTCCCGATTCCTAATTAACTATATACTGTCTGGACAGCACAGAAGGACAATATTGACAAACTGGAATGTGCCCAGAAAAAGCCACTAAAAAAAAGAGGCTAGGAAATAATATTTCTGTGGAAGAGTTGGTGGCACCTGTTACGTTTAGCACACAGAAGAAAAAGAATATATGGAGATATCATCGTGGCCTTCGAATATCTAAAGGGCTGTCATGTTATAATGGTAGGAATGACCTTGGGAGACTGGGCCCAGAGATGCTATCTAAGGATTGGGTCAGATAAGGAAGCGCATAAGGCAGCAAGAGAAGAGATATCCTGACTGTAAAAGAGACAGTGGAAATAATTCAGATTTTTAAATTATGTTGCTTCTTTCATCCTTTCTGTGTCTTGTCTTTGGTGCTGGATAATTCCTGGGAGAGTGTGGCTGTGGATTTTGTGGCTATTGCTATTCCTAGGAGTTGGAAAATTCTGGCTGTCATTTCCGACACCCACATCACCTCCCAATGATTTTCACCTGACGTGACCTCCCCGTCATGACCCTCATTTGACACACCCTATATCAGTGGTCCTCAAATTTGGCAACTTTAAGACTTGTGGACTTCAACTCCAGCATAGCTGGCTGGAGATCTCTGGGAGTTGAAGTCCACAAGTCTTAAAGTTGCCAAGTATGGAGACCTCTGCCCTATATGGTGCCATCAACTTTGGCCAGGGACACAATCTATTACACTTTATTAACTCTCTTCTTGATTACACACTTGGGTTGGGATCTGTCCAGCTCCTATTAGCCATTTTAATTTGCAAATTTCCTCCTTTTTAAGTGACTATGTGGTGCCCTCCAATGGACATTGTGACTTGGGCTTCAGGAAAGACCAGAATAACAGTATTTGGAAGGGAGTTTGGAGGTCTTCTAGTCCAACTCGTTCAAGCAGGAAACCCTATACCATTTCAGACAAATGGTTTATCCAATCTCTTCTTAAAACCCTCCAGTGATGGAGCACCCACAATTTCTGGAAGCAAGTCATTCCATCGAAGGCTAATCTAATGAAAAGAAGGACCAGGGGAGACAGGAGAGCAGTCTTCCAATATTTGAGGGGCTGCCACAGAGAGGAAGGGGTCAAGCTATTTTCTAAAGCACCCAAAGGCCAGACAGGGAATAATGGATGGAGACTGAACAAGGAGAGATTCAACCTGGAAATAAGGAGAAATTTTCTGATAGTGAGAACAATCAACCAATGGAACAGAAGTTGTCCTCAGAAGTTGTGGGAGCTTCATCACTGGAGGCTTTCAAGAAGAGACTGGACTGCCAATTGTCAGAAATGGTGTAGGGTCTCCTGCTTGGGAGGGGGTTGGGCTAGATGACTTACAAGGTCCCTTCCAACTCTGTTAATCTAATCTAATCTGTTCCAACTGCCAGGAAATTCCTCCTTATTTCTAGGATGGATTTTTCCTTGATACCAGGACATACCATGACTTGTTCCTGACGGATCCTTGTTAGTCTTACATGGGATAGTTATGTGCATGTTTTAAATCTTTCCTGAAAAAGCCCCAAGCCTGTTTTTTTAAACGGAGGGATAGCACTCCAACTGTGTCTAAAAGACTAGTAGTGCTGTAATGAAAGTTGATTCATAACACATAAAAATATGATTGGAACGGTCCATGGACATCTTCTGTTCAAGCAGAAATGAATGAATGAATGAATGAATGAATGAATGAATGAATGAATGAATGAATGAATCGGCTGGAAGGGACATTGGAGCTGGAATTGGTTAAGTCTTGTTTGATGAAAAGAAGGACTAGGGGAGACATGATAGCAGTGTTCCAATATCTCAGGGCTGCCCCAAAGAAGAGGGAGCCAAGCTATTCTCCAAAGCACCTGAGGGCAGGACAAGAAGCAATGGGTGGAAACTAATCAAGGAGAGAAGCAACCTAGAACTAAGGAGAAATATTTCTGACAGTTAGAACAATTAATCTGTGGAACAACTTGTTTCTAGAAGTTGTGGATGCTCCAACATTGGAAGTTTTTAAGAAGTGATTGGATAACTGATTGGATTGAATTTGTCAGAAATGGTATAGGGTTTCCTGCCTGAGCAGGGGGTTGGACTAGAAGACCTCCAAGGTCCCTTCCAACTCTGTTATTCTATTCTATTCAATCTTCTAGTCCAGTCTCTTCTTTAAAACCTCCAGTGAAGGAGCACCCGTGACTTCTGTAGTAAGCCATTCCATGGATTTAAGTCCACTGATTTAAATCGGCAAACAGAGCTGGATTCTGCCAGATGTACTGTATATTAAGCATGTGCAGTGACATCATTATGTAAGCTCCACCCCAAGCAGTGTCATGGAAGGGACTTATACAGGTAGTCCTCAACTTATGACCACAATTGAGCCCCCAGATCTCTATTGGTCAGTGAGACGTTTGTTAAATGTGTTTTGCTCCATTTTATGACCTTTTATTGCCAGAGTTGTTTAGTGAATCACTGCAGTCGATAAGTTCGTAACCCGATCATTAAGTGAATCTGGCATCCTCATTGACTTTGCTTGTCTGAAGGTCGCAAAAGGGGATCACATGACTTTGGGACATAGCAACGGTCATAAATGTGAACCAGTTGCCCAGCGTCTGAATTCTGATCACAGAATCAATGGAGATGGCTGAAAAGGTCTCGTATCTGTGCAAAATGATCATATTTTTCAGTGCTGTTGTAACACTGAACAGTCACTAAATGAACTGTTGTAAGTCGAGGACTACCTCTGTGCATAATCTTGGTTAGTCATAAATATGAGCCATTTGCCAAGGCTCTGAATTTTGATCTTGCGACCATGGGGATACCGCAACAGTGTGGAAAAATGGTCATAAGTCTCTTTTTTTCAGGGCTGTTATAACTTGGAATAGTCATTAAATGAAAGATTGTTTATCAAAGGGGTCAAGCTATTTTCTAAAGCACCCAAAGGCCAGACAAGTAATAATGGATGGAAACTGAACAAGGAGAGATTCAACCTGGAAATAAGGAGAAACTTTCTGACAGTGAGAACAATCAACCAATTTATTTTTATTTATTTATTTATTTGGTTTGTCAATTGCTTACAAGATAATAGGTATAAGTAAAAACATAGTTATGAATACATGGATACATAGAAGAAAAATAAAAGAAACAATAGGACAGGGATGGTAGGCACGTTGGTGCGCTTATGCATGCCCCCTACAGACCTCTTAGGAAAGGGGTGAGGTCAATAGTAGACAGTCTAAGGTTAAAGTTTTTGGGGTTTGGGAAGAAACCACAGAGTCAGGTAGAGTATTCCAGACATTGACCACTCTGTTGCTGAAGTGGTATTTCCTGCAATCAAGTCTGGTGCAATTAACCTTGAGTTTGTATCTATTGTTTGCTCTTGTATTAATGGAACAGAAGTTGCCTTCAGAAGTTGTGGGAGCTTCATCCCTGAAAGCTTTCAAGAAGAGACTGGACTGCCATTTGTCAGAGGTAGTGTAGCGCCTCCTGCTTGAGCAGGAGGTTGGCCTAGATCAGTGGTCGCCCACTGGTGGGCTGTGAGAAAATTTTGGTGGGCCACAGAGAAATCTCACCCCCAGAGCACCCCCCCCAAAGCATTTAATCCAGGCTGTGCAGAAACATAAGACTGTGCCACCCACATGGCCTGCAGGAACCCTACCCGCCCACTAACTCCTTACCCGGCAAACCTGCCTGCTAAATTGCTATTTTTCCTTTTTCCAACCATCATCTGTTCTGCTGTGCCAGGAGATTTAGATTAGCTAGGAAGCAAGAAATGGTTGGATTTCTTGCTTTCTAGCTAGTCTTTAGATCTTCGGCTCTGCTTTTAAGCACAGCCAAACCTCTCTTAGGACTGAAGTTTCTATTATTCAGTGCAGACTCATGGCAAGCAAATTTGAGAGACCAAGCTAGCCGATTGCAGATAGATAGATCACAATGATTCTGTGAGCAACTCAATCTGCCTGCCTACTCTGCCTGATTTTGGGTAAAACTTGCTCTTTTTTAATAAAAAATTCAATATTTACATACATGGTGCGTTTTGAGTTACTTTTGTGAGTTTGCTTGCACACAAATTTTATGTGACAGACTGAGCTAGCCAATGCAGATAGATAGATTTCTGAATGAATCTCTGATTCTGTGAGCAATTCAATCTGCCTGCCTGCTTTGCCTGATTTTGGGTAAAAGTTGCTCTTTTTAATAAAAAATTCAATATTTATATAAATATTTATAATATTTACATACAAGCCATGCCCAGCCAGTCTCATGACCACCAAGCCACACCTACAAATTAGGCCACGCCCACATAACCGGATAGTGGTCTCTGGGATTTAAAATTATGAGTTTGGTGGTCCCTGAGATCTAGAAGGTTGGCGACCCCTGATCTAGTTGACCTACAAGGTCCCTTCCAACTCTGTTAATCAAATCTTGCCGTCAGAAGTTATGGGAGCTTCATCACTTGAAAGTTTCAAGAAGAGATTGGACTGTCATTTGTCAGAAATGGTGTAGGGTGTCCTGCTTGGGCAGAAGGTTAGACTAGATGACCTACAAGGTCCCTTCCAACTCTGATTATCTATTATCTAATCTAAAGGCTACCTGTACAGTATATGTATTTTCAAGAAGAGAATCAATCAGCATCTGTCATGGAAAAAACTTCTCCATTAAACTCTGGGTCACGACTAACATCTGGAACAGAAGATGTTAGAGTAAATGGGCAAAGGATGATGGGTCAACAGCTGGAAACAGCCAAGGTAGTTATTCTTGGAATAAGTTTAACCTGCAGCAATTAGTAGATGATATATGTGTGGCACCCAGGCATAAATTAACCTTGATATGAAACAATAGTTCGATATGCAGGGATTGTACAAGAACAGGGGAAGCTGGTTTCTTTCCTTGTTTTCCAGAGAGTTGGCAACTCTAGAAGATTAAATTTAAGGGGTGTGTGGGGTGGGTGCTTATAGACATATTTTTTAATGTGTAACCAGGAACTAAAATAAAGCATTTGCTCTTTTTAGAAACCAGAACACTTCTCAGTGGGTGATAATTCATGTCTGGGTTATTCATGCATTCTCACATGATAATCTGTGTGTCCTCGTGGTTGATGGGTTGCAAGATATTGTCAAGGTCTTGTGAATTTCAAAAACCCACTTTCAATGTCTTCTGGTGACTGGCCCAAAGTCATCCAACTGGCTTTCATGGCTAAGATGGGACTAGAACTCACAGTCTCCTAGTGATTGGCTCAAAGTCGCCCAGCCGGCTTTCATGGCTAAGATGGGACTAGAACTCACAGTCTCCTAGTGATTGGCCCAAAGTCGCCCAGCCAGTTTTCATGCCTAAAATGGAACTAGAATTCATCTCTCCTGGTGATTGGCCCAAAGTCACTCAGCCGGCTTTCATGCCGAAGGTGGAACTGAAACCCACCATCTCCTGGCGATTGGCCCAAAATCATTCAGTTGAAGTTCACCTGGTTTTACGTTGCCAAGTTTGAACCGTGCCTTAATCACTATGTCAAACTGCTCCCACGACACACCCCACAGCTGTATCCCCTCCCTTTGTAATAATTGCAAAAGAGCAACCACAAAAACCCGTGAGAAGTCCTTGCAAACGAGGGGGGCTGTCCCCATTGGCAGAAATCCGATTTCTCCCTTCCCAGAAAGCATGCAGACCAAGAGCATGGCATGGCCGCCCTGAATCTTTTCCCCTCCTTCCTCTGCAGCGAGAAAGTTGGCTTCCCCATCTGCAGTGGTGGGCGCTAGCCAAGAATCGAAGAGGACGGGGGCTGGAAAGCTTGCATGAAGATCCTGCCGTTGCAAGATTTGGGGTGGATTATTTTTTTTGCAGACTCAGGCCTGAATACTGCTGAAGCGCTGGCAAAGAGCGTCTCACCCCAACCTGAATTTGCAGATTGGCTTCCTGGCTGCTGCAATAGTGTTTTTCCTGCAAGAACATTTACAGAGTGATGCATTGGCAAGTCCACGAGGATAAACTCAGGTGTCTTATTCTCTGTAAAGAGAAGAGGCCAAGAAGCCCCCGCGATCCACTGTGGCCATCAGATAAGGACAAGAGGTGACACCATAGCAGTTGTGCAATATTTGAGGGGCTGTCACAGAAAAGAGGGGGTGGAGCTATTCTCTAAAGCACCTGAAGGCAGGACAAGAAATAATGGATGGAAACTAATCAAGGAGAGAAGCAACTTCGAACTAAAGAGAAAATTCCTAACAGTGAGGACAATTTACCAGTTGGAACAGCCTACCTTGAGAAATTCTGGGTGCTCCATCAGGGGAGATTTTTGAGAAAACATTGGACAGCCATTTGGCTGAAATGCTATAGGGTTTCCTGCTTGAGCAGGGGGTTGGACTAGATGACCTAAAAGGTCCCTTCCAACTTGGTTATTCTGCATTCTGTATGTTACATAGAGCATGCTCAAGCTAGCCCACATGGCGCACCCAATGTAGCCACAACAGGCACACCCAATGTAGTTTATGCCATTCCTTTTCTGCTTAGTGTGCTGCTATAGAATATAGAAATAATAAGGCGAATCCAGGACAGGTATGTCCAAAGTGACACAGCACAACTTTTTGGATGGCATGACGGCATTCACCAATACCAACAACTATTCTTAAAAGCACACTCTCTTCTTTCATGATTTTCAGAAGCCTACAAGAGGTAGGGAGGGGAGAGAGACAGAGAGAGAGAGACATAGAGAGAGACAGAGAGAGGCATTTTTCAAATTTTTGACACGCCAATGAGTGGGGACATCCCTCATAATTTGCAAGGCCTTCTTGTTGTTCTGTTGTTATGTTTCTTTCTTTCTTCTTTTTAAGCATCATAGAGCTGGAAAAGACCTTGGAGACCTTACACCATCCTGGTCACACGATGGTCCAATCTTTTCTTGAAATCCTCCAGGGATGCAACACCCACACTCTGGGAGGCAAGTTGTTCCGATGATCAGTCGTTCTCACTGTCGGGAAATTCCTCCTCAGTCCCAGTTGGATCTCCCCCTGAGCAGCTTCCACACATTCTTCTTCTCCTACGCTCAAGTGCTATGGAGAATAAATCAATGCCCTCTTCCTTATGATAGCCCTTCAAGTATTGAAAGTTGCCATTTTGTCTCTCCTGAGCCTTCTCTTCACTAGGCTGAACATATTTGGATCTCTTAGCCTAATAATGAAGAGGAGAGGGGAGGGGAAGCAGTGGTGGGATTCAAAAAAGTTTACTACCGGTTCTGTGGACATGGCTTGGTGGGCGTAGTGTGGCCTGGTGGGAGTGGCTTGGTGGGTGTGGCAGGGGAAGGATACTGCAAAATCCACATTCCCTCCCCACCCCACTAACCTGCTTTCCAGTTCCGTTCTCCTGTGCAGGGCAACCAAAGAAGACCCAGCCGATCAGCTGGGATTCAGAGGGCAGAGAATAGATGAGGGCAGGGCCAGTCAGAGGTGGGATTTGCCGATTCTCTAAACTATTCAAAATTTCTGCTACCGGTTCTCCAGAACTGATCAAAACCTGCTGAATACCACGTCTGGAGGGAAGGGGAGGGTGGGGAGGGGAGGGGAGAGGAGAGGAGAAGGGAAAGGAAGGGAAGATAAGATATAGAGAATAGAGTAGAGTAGAGTAGGGTAAGGTAGGGTAGGGTAGGGAAGGGTAGGATAGAATAGAATAGAATAGAATAGAATAGAATAGAATAGAATAGAATAGAATAGAATAGAATAGAATAGAATTACAATATTATTTATTGGCCAAGTGTGATTAGACCCACAAGGAATTTGTCTCTGGTGTAGAAGCTCTCAGTATACAGGTATTCAGCACTTATCAGATACATTATAATATGCATTTGACACTCAAGAAAAGATTTGTCTGGGATGTTATAAGCTTTATGGAAGACCTCCAAGGTCCCTTCCAGCCCTCTGAGTCTATGATTCTCAGTTTTAAGCAGCAAAGGAGCGGGGTATTACCAGCAGATGGAGGTGACACTAGATGCTGCTCAGTGGCCTCGCTAAAATCTGAATCCTTGATTTACTGTTTTTCAAAACAGTGATTGTTCCTTTCCAGCTTGCAAAAATGCCATACAAAGTGTTGGGCTTTGTTTGGGAGCGAACATAAATCCGTTTATTTGAAAGCTGGGACACAACACCCAAGCACTTAAAAACTACTGCAGATTAAATCTGAGTGTGTCATGCATTAAAAAACAACAACCGAACAGCCTCATTTCTTTTTTTACAGTCAGGGTAACGGCTTTGTGCTAACGGCCAGTCTTTTCCAACATTAGTCAGTGCGCCAGAGCCAAAATACTGTCATGTGTGTTCTAATATTCATTAGTTTTCCACACGGAACTACTTTAAATGTTATATGGCGTCTTTGAAGAGAAGAAGTGGGATTTAAGTCAAATGAATCATTCTGCAATGTAACACTGGGTGTGTGGCTTAGGAGTTAGCCGTCGGTACGGAATATACCACCCGGAATAGAAGTAAATAAAAAAAAAAAGGCTGAAAATCTGAGGATTGAGGTTCTCCTGTTTTAAAATGTTTCTGTCAGGATTAAAATATATGTCCTCTCTTCAGGTTGTAGGCCAAAAATCCACACAAAAATAAGCCATTTTGATCCCATTATCATTAAATCACAATGCGAATGCATGCAACGGGAACTATATCACCCAGTCTATTCAATATTAACATCAAGCTAAATCATGTTTCAGCCGCTTTTTAGGCTCCCCTAGCTTGGTTCCGATTCTGTTCACACCATTTCCCAACCAACATTTGTATGCGGTGACTTAAAGCCTGCATTTCTGCCCTCACAATTCACCTTTTTATATGTATATGCATACATACACACAACACCGTTTCCCTGAAAATACAACCTACCCTGAAAGTAAGTCCTAGCTTGATTTTTTTACACGTATGCCCAATATAAGCCCTACTCCCAAAATAAGCCCTAATTAAGATCCCGCCCACTCCAGAGTGGATGGGTAAAAATTAAGCTAGGGTGGGATGGAGGGGTGGAGCTGCCCTACTACTTACCTTTGGACAGCTGTAACCAGGGCTCGCACATCCCAACACCTGCCTTGCGGGCCCATTTCTTCTGCAACTGGCAAGGCAGGCAAGGCTTTCCTGAAGGCCTCTGTAGCTGATAACAAAGCTC